>JAVSBS010015936.1:0-27992 GCA_033124195.1 Coracias cyanogaster
TTTTTGGTGATTGGGCTGAGAGGAAAGGTTGCAGGAAAAACCACCCATCGATCCCGTTTTCAAAAGTGGAGTGACTATGCTGGGGTTAGCTTCTTTGAAGGGAGAAGCACTTGCGGCAGTGGCAGGTTTTCTTTGGTTTCTCTGTTCTTTGGTCTAGTTGTTTTTGACACCTAAAGATGGACAAGTTTCCACCTTTTCTTTTGGAAATAGGTGGCAATAGAGTAAGAACGATTGGATTTCCTTTCCAGTGAATAATCATAAATCTCTTGAGTTTTCCTAAGTGTTTTCCTAGAAGTGTTTGCTTTTGTTCAGCACTTCAGTGGAATCTTTTCCTTTTGTATAGCTGTATTGAACCATAGTGTATACTTCGAAAGTGTGCACTTTAATTTTGCCCCTACTTTATTGTTGAAGTACAAAATTCTTTACATGGTTATGTTTTTTATGTATGTGTACAGAGAGAGAGGGGGATAAGGAAAACCCTGAGCTTTTCAGATGGAAATGGAAGAAAGAATGTATTCTCCATGCAGCAAACAGTTTATCATTACATGTTTAAAAACACCTTTGCTAGAATGACAGTATTTTGATATTAAGTTTGGGAGATTTCTTTACCAATTCAGTTACGCGGTGCTTTATATCAAGTATTCTGTAATCCCACCGTGTAGGCATGTCGCTTCAACAAGATACCCGAACAACTGACTTACTAAAGACGCTTCCAGCAATTGGACACAAGCGTTGAACAGTCTCACTCTGAAATTCTGATCTGCACACATCCAGCGGTCAGTTGGGTGGATAAATGAGTATCAGTTCTGAGATGAAGGCAGTATTTTTTATTAAATGGACTTCCAAGCTTGGCATGAGTGAAACAAAACCCTTTGTCAATGTTGAGTGACTGGAAAAACTGGGTTTTTTCCAACACTCTTAATATTGTGTTCAATTGCATAGGTCATTCTTCCCCGTTTAATCCCAGAACTTTGAAGTTCTTTCTGCTGTTTACAAGCATTACAAGTTTTGGTGAATCAGGGCTGAGAAGTCCACTTCCCAAGGCTCTTTCTGAAGGATAAAATATATGCCACTCCTGTCCCCAGTGAAGGGACTGATTCATTTTCTTGCTCAAAATTCTGTGTACTCCTTTAGTTATGTGAAGGTCTAGAAATGGATTTTTTTCTAGCATGTACTGTTAGGCTTCTGAGGAGAAACTCCCCTGAAAAAGAGCTTGCCTGGAACTGTGGGTACCCCTGAAATATATTGAAGTGTTTATACCTTTGGTAACACTTCAACGTTTAGGTTTTACCAACCTATCTACTGAGCAGCAACTGAGCTCCAACCATCGCTGGCAGAATAGGATATTAGCTTCAGCACCAGTCAAAAATGAAAAACTAGCATTGTAACTAACAGTTTCCAAAGACGATGCTGCTCAGATGTAGTCAGTGAAGACCTCAAGCGACATTCTTCCTTTTTACCACTGACTACGAGTAAGCTTTCTATGAATTGCTTAAATTTTGATCCCTTGTCAGCTAGAGCGGCACTAAACTGTTTTACCAGACTAGTGAACAATGTGGGCATGGAAGTATTAAAGGCTTTAATGGTCTGCTGCTGTTGAATACAGAGTAAATGCCATCAGCCAATAATTGTAGCTGTGTCATTTCGCATCCTGTAATCTGTGATTCTCTTTACCCTGTCCAGTTTTTTGTCTTTTGTCTTCTATTTTGGAAGATACTGAGATACTGAAAGCATACAAATGCAGTTGCGTGCATGAGTAAACTTTATTTTTAGAGAAAATGTTAAGGTTCTAACATGGTTAGTTAAAAGGACAGGGTTTTTTCTCAATAGATCCTGGTAGAGAATGTAATATTAGGTCAGTACATCATGATAGTAATCTTGGAAAAATACAGTGTTCAATCTGTTGCTAGTTAGTTGCTTGATCTAGCTCTGAATTACAGCAAGTGGAAATGTGCAGAGCTCTGCATAGACCAGTGCTCAAATATCTGCGGGTAATAGCCCAGCACAGCATGTTGGCAATTGTTTTCACTTGCCAGGGAGCCACAAGCCTGGCAGAGGTGCTCGGCTTTCCCATGAAAAGAGTGCTTTGTTTTCAGGGTTGGTGTAACTTGTCTCATCTGTATCTTGGGGCAGTGAAGACCTTCTTGAGAGAGATGTCAGCACTGTTGTGGACACGCAGCTTGTTGGGTGAGAGCCGTTGTTGGTCTCCTGGGATATACCCAGCATCTTCGACACCCTGTGCAGGGCTTGTCCTCCTCCAGAAGCCCTGGCCTCCAAAAGGTGGTCATGCAGCTCTACAACTTGGGTGTTGGTTTTCACCCATGGAAGCGTGTCTGCCTGCAGTCTGTGATTGCCTTTCCAAAGCAAGCTGCTGTCTTCCCTTTCTTGAACCACATATATACTTCCCGTTCCCCAAAGGGAATTGTATGTAAAGCTGGCGTTTTTTGTAGCTTTTTGTTAAGACATGTGGTCTGTGGTTTTGCAGTGGAATTCGGGTTATGAATACAAAAGCTGTAGTTTTATAAGGTGATTAAGTTGTTACTGCTAAACAGGTGAATAGCATTATCAGGCTTTTTTGTTTCCCTCTGTGTATATTGGATCATTTTGGAAGAAAGTAGCTCTGGCCAAGGCACTGTGGTGAGAATGTTTCAGAAGTTTTGGTCGGTTCTTTCAATGCAGTGTGGCAGGATATGCTGCAATCTACACCTATGATTTTAGTATGTTCTTGCCACATAAATGTCCTCTGCAAATGAAAACAAGCTTATTAATTGTTTTATTTGACTCTTGTCGTGTCATTTTGTCACAAGCCCGTACTATGGGTCGATCAGTGATTTTTGCAGCAGCTTCTCTGTGTTGCTAGCAGCCAGCTTTGCACGGGGCTGTCCCGCTCGAGGAGCGTGCTCTGCCCCCGCTTGCAAGGATGCTGGCCAGAGAAACAATGTCAGATAGATTCCTGCCCTAAGCAGAACACTGTCTGATGGAGAAATGTGGCAGTGGTAGGTATTCACGCAGTGGTAGGAAACGTCATGATAAAGAAGCGTAAGCTATGAAAGTAATCAGTGCACTTAGAATTGATTAGGACTTAGCTTTCTATAATAATATGCTGATTTAAGATAGAAGGAAAAAAAGGCTTAAACGATGAGGTATTCTAGCTGTAAAGAAGATGGTACCGCTAAAACTATCCCTCTTATGTGCTCATGCAGGTATTTTAATACATACCAGCTACAGCTGAGGTAGCAAATTTAGGAAGAGACATACAAAAGCCAGCACTGGTTGTTTCAAAAAGTATGTAAAGGTTGTTACTTCATTGGAGCCACAGGCTGCAGATGTGAGAATGTTACTCAGACTAGAAAATAAAGCTGGATGGTTTTTTTTTTTGGCGCTTTGCTTGCATTTGCAAAAATACGTTAGATCTTCCTAAGCATCAGAATGATGTAAAAATGGTGAATTACTTGCATGCCCTTGCGGTTCAGTGCACTGTGCATTTTTTTTTGTCAGCACCAAAACACAGTTAGGTATACTATTGTAAACAGACAGCTGATACCATTGGTCCAAAACCAACCAGCTCAAATACCTCAGAAGAGGTGGCCAAACATGGCTTGGTGTTTCTTCCTCTCATTTCCACTTTGCACAGTTTTTCTGATAGAGTACTGGCAAGCTTTGCTTTTTAAACACCATATAAATAAATGAAGTAAATTTTCTTTCTACCTCTTCCGTTTGTTGCATTCATCTCTTCCACCTCCAAGAAAAATAGAAGTACAGTTCTTTCATTGTAACTGGCTTTGGATTTTTACAATTGGTTCCATGCTCTTGTGCACCGCCATGAAGGGTTCCAGGGCGGAGCAGTGCAGGCAGAGGTGCCTGCAGGCTGCTGAAGGGCTCTGCTGAGCCACGCTTCGCACCCTGGGAGCTCTTCCAGGGACCCGCGATGGCAGCAAAGTGTTTAGGCCTCATTCCGTGTACTGCAGGGTGTGAAGGAAGAGTTTGTGTTGACTCTTACCTGGGAGTGAAGGTGGTGGGTGTAGTGTGGCAAGACGCGCAAGCGCTGTGTGATACCATGGTGTGATTTACCTTCAGAAAGAAAACCCCGCGGGCAGTTGGCACTGTAAAGGACTGTTTCTGTGCTGCATTTGACGTGTATGTAAGACTTGCTTCGTCAGATTATTAAATATTGGTGTTTGTCTATTTCTGAATAGCGTTTAACAGTTTGAGTAAACTCCAGGGGATGTAGGATATCAGTCTGAAGAATAATACAATTGCTCAGTAGAATCCTTTTCTATCGCTCATCAAAGCTGAGTGTGGCTGAAAACATCACTGATAGCCCTTGATGTCTGTCGATTTCAGAGTATCCTGTTAGTAGAAAATGTTTCCAGATTTTAGTAACACAAACATTCTGTGCAGCTTTTGTTTCCTATGTCTTCCTCTGAGCATTCTGTTCCAAAAGCCCTTTACAAAGGCTGGGGTTTGGTACCTTTGACCAAGAAATAGAACAAAGCTGAGATCAGGAAAAGTGGAGGAGCACATCTCGACCCTGCGCTGGTTTGAAATAATGCATTTTAAGGTTTTGAATGCAGAACTCAGAAGATGGCATAGCTCAGGGTTTGAAGTTTTGCAGTTGGGAAGGTTAGGATATGATATTTTCCAGTATAACTTGTTTATAGATGAAACCAAAGGCTGACTTTATAGGCGCTCATTTTGTTAGATTGTGGCAATATAAGGAGACACAAAAATGTTAATTGCAGAAGGAATAAAATCCACAAATGCTTAAACATGTTTTTCCTTTTCTAACAGGTGATAAATCAATATTTGCATGAGTGACTGGTTTAAAGAACCATTAAAATCCCACTTCAATCTTCTAATTGTTTATTCCACTAAGGAAGAGTCAAAACAAGAAACATGATTGTGATGGAACAGTGATTGTTTCAGAGTTAATCCACACCCATTTTTTAACATCAAGAATGCTTTTTCTTTTTATTTTGAAATTTCAGGAGCTCCAATTTCAAAGGCTTACCAGAGAACTGGAAGTGGAAAGGCAAATTGTGGCTAATCAGCTAGAAAGATGTAGGCTTGGAGCAGAGTCACCAAGTATCGCCAGCACAAGGTACAGGTCCTGATGACTTTACTTTCATATGTCCCATAAACTAAAGGGCTTTTTAGTGGTGCTTATGTCCTACATACCTATATTTTCACTGATAGCTGTTCATCTTCCATTAATATCTGAAGTATAAAAAACACACAGATTTTCTGTAAAGAGTTATGGGACAGTTTAAAGAGGCCTCTCTGATTGATTACATTTTCAGTAGAGTGAATGTAAAGCTTTGATTTGTTTAAATATGTTGAATTTTTAAGATTCAGCCAAAGAGAAATACAGTAGGCTCACAGATAATTGTATCAAAGGTAACAGTGCTAGTTAAATGCGGTAATCCAATCTTTTTTCATGAATTAACTATCTAGTTTCATCCAGTTTTTATGAAATACTTTCTGTTGTTCCATTTGTTTTCAGGCAACATCTTACTATAACTGTTTGTTAGCATATTTAAGTAGTGCGAAGTGTACCTGAGATATTTCACATTCAACGACAATAACCGTAGCAAACTATTTTGTTAATATTTCAGCTGTAACTAGTATTCTGATTTTATTTTTTCCTTTAATACCTTAACAAGATTGTTAACTGTAAGCGTGTTTGGGCACTCATTCATCTCAAGCATAGCAAAAGGTTGGTAGCTCTTGAATCTGAAAGCCTTGGTAGCAAGGTGTTCTCTTTATGAAACATTTATAGCTGCATTTTGGGTTACAGCAACTTCCTGCGGGCATGGGCACAGAGTACACTCCAAACGTTATTATTACTTGCCTTAAATACTGCTTGCTTCGGTATTCTTTCAGCAATAGACTTGGGTATCATTCTGAGATGTTTCCTCCTGTGGCCATGATAAATATTTCTAAAAGTTAAATGGGAAGTTGTTCCCATTTAACTCAAGAAACAGGAGGTGATTGTTTAAAAATGAATTTCTAAAAATCCAGTGTACCCCCTAACAGTTGTTTTATACATCATACTACTTGGCCTGAGTTGTCATTAGATAGTATTGTTACTAGCCTGAGAATTTGTTTAAGAAACTCTGAAATGCTCAAAAATATTCCTTGGGCAAGATGACTGTTATACCCTTCATGCTTGCCTGTCTTCCCTCTAGGGCCACATATTTCTCCAGCTGCTACTCAGATTTTGTTTTGAAAGCTAAAAAAGTTAAATTCCTGTGGAAGAATAAGTAAAAGCTTCAGTTATTTTGTGCCTCCAAGCACCTTTCATTCGGTTTTGAATATCCGTTTTCAGTGAATTTGCCTGAGTAATACAATGGAGAAGGCTCTTCCACATCCAAAGTCCAGAGAATTTCATGTACAGAGAACACCAGCATTAACTTACCCTACAAATAATATTGTGTAATTTTTGAAATACTGTACAATTACCAGTATCTACACAATCAGTTGGATCCTGCATTTCTATCAAATACTATCATTTACCAAGGTGGAAAGCATAATTTATAGCAGCATCGAGTAATTTCTTCTTTTTTTGCTTCCTTATGGCTAAAGGATGTCTATTTATATTTTTTTAAAATTATGAAAATTTAGGGGGAGGAAAAACTAGCACCTAAGTTGGTCTTTAATATACTTTGGTACGAGTACATTTGTGAATCCAGATAAACTCTTCAAGCTCTTGTTTTCTGGGCCGTAAGTTTTTTTCCATAGTTATTAATAAAATATTTTACACATTTAAAATAAAAGCCTAATTATATTTTTAGGCCTTAGATACCTCTGTATTCTGACCACTGTTGTTCTTCTAACTTTCCTTAATCCAGCTGACTCTGGTCCCGTAGATATGAGGCTGTTCATTACTTTTTACTGGAGCACGTGGGGTTAGAACGTGGTTTAGACGGTGTGTTCTGAGATGTGTGTGTGCGTGGTTAATTTTTTCTTTTTTAATGCAGATATCCCTTTTAAGAGCTGTGTGTGAAGCTGGAAAAAAAAAATCTGGTTTTGGATTAGGAGCTTTTGTTTCTTCAGAACCAGTTGCTCCCAGTGTAGTCAGAAGAGTTGTTGAAAGAATCAAGGTAAAACAATCTCTTAGAGCAGTGTCACAGCAGCCAAAAACACCACAGCAGAGTTTGTAGCCATAGAAAGGTACCTGTGTTTCCCTGGACCAGGGATGTAAATGTTTTACTAAGGCTGACACGAAATTAAACATCAAGAGGGCATGGAGGGAAAGGCTTGGAGGGGAATGCTGTGCTGAGAGGTTGGCCATGGACAGCTGAAGCCTGCTCCCAGAACCACGGAGGCATGGAGGGAGCAAGGTGATGTTTCTCCTAGCCAGAATTGTCTGACAGAGTCTTGCATTGAAAAATAAAAAAAAACCCAAAAAAACCAAAACGATGACGAAAACTGAAAGAGCAAGCAAAAGTACAGCACAAGATGTGTACGCCTTCCTATTTTTATCCGTTGTTCAAGTTTTCTGTCCCTGAGGCAATCAATAATGCTTTGTTTCAAAGGCGGTTAAAGCGTTGGGGAGCGTTTCATTTCAGAGGTCCAGCTGAAGGTGTTGTTGACCCCGGTGGTCGCAGCAGTGCCTCTGATGTACCGCTTCTAAACCAGGCTCCTGGACATGGTGCTGCCTTGCCAAGCAGGCACTGACATGAAGCCACAGGTTCTCCAGCAGCAGCAAAGGCCTGTCGCAGTGGGTGCAGCCCAGGGGCAGTCAGGGCAACGGAAGGGGGAAAGGCCACGTCCGTACCTGAAACCAGCTGGAACTTTGGCAGCTAGCACACGTAGCTTCATGAGCCCCGGTGCTGGCGCAGGACAGAGCGCAGGCCGTACAGATGGACACCTGGACAGGTCCATCCGGAGGTGGGCACTGCTGATCAGACCATCCCCTCCCTGGGCCTGCATGGGGAGGACGCTCGTTTCAGAGCATGGTTCACTCTGTTACTGCCTGTCCCTAAGAAATGCCTGTGTCGATCTGGACACGTGAACACAGCAGAACAAACAGGAGGTACGTGTAGGTGAGGTCTGCTAGTCTGTTGCCCACCTGTATTTTAAGTGCAAGGCATGCAGAGCAGTGGTGGGTTTGCTCTCTCAAGAGGAATGTGGAAGGTGAGGACAAGAGCAATTGTAGCGCCGTGGGTGAAGAAGGAAGCACTAGATCAGCTGCAGCCCTGCTTTCCAATACGGCTTTATTTTTATGCAACTGTAGGTTACTTGCCTATGAAAATTATTTCTTCTTGTAATTATTTTTGCAACTGGGCACAGTGCTCAGCGCTGCTAAGATATTTCGTGGCATCCTGTGCACCTTCAAACCTCTCAAGAGCCTGAATTGATACATGGTCAGTGTTACATGTAAGTATCAAATATTTTTACCCATACAAGATCTTATACACTACAAGGTCAGAGAAGATAGTCTGGTTAAAACAGCGCGAGGTGTGTCTCGGGGGTCAGGAGGCAGACTCCCAGTGCCCGGCCTCCCGGGTGGCAGCCTCCTGCGTGGCTCTCACGGGGTTACTGGCTCTGTGTCGCTCGGGCGGACTGGGCCGTTTTGGCAACCTAAAGACCCATGCTTGTTACATGAGTTGTGAAATACGGCGCTTGTAACAGCGGCTTGTCACAAAAACCTTCATGGAACTGCATAAATGGCACACAAGACTTCCTCAGAATGCACGTGCTTTGGGCAGTCCAGTAAATAATGACATCACTTGTAACACTTCAAGTACCAAGTGGTCAGTCTGAGTAACAACGTGCCTTCCTGAGATGTCATAGCTATGAGGATGGTTTCTCTTCTCCGCTTTTCCCAATGTCAGTTGAAACACAACAGGCACGTCCCCAGCGGTGGAGAATCTCCAGAGGAGCACGGCAGTGTGTGGCTGGGCACTGACCTCTGCGAGGTGAGCTCGCGTTGCACTTCATGGCTGCACATCTTTTTCCTCATAAAATAGGAGAATGCTGATGAAGAGCGTAGAGAGAGCCAGGAGTTCTGCTGGAAAGCCGGCACATGGAGATGCTTCCCAGCCCCACCACACGCTCGGGACTTTCCACAGCGTGCGGCAGCGAGCTCCTCCCGGCAGGACTGCTCACAGAGAGCTGCTCAGGCTCTAATCATCCTCATGGAAGCTAGTTTAGCTGTGTTCCTATGACATATCAAATATTTCAGCTTTTCCAAAACGGACATTTGCAATTGCTTGCATATATTGCAATGTATCATGTCACCAGACTTTCATGGCAAATTATAAGCTCCATCAAAATTAGTATATGCTTTCAGGGTGGGAAGAGGGAGGGAATCTCAGTAATTTGTTTACCCTAACATTACATTTACTGAAATAAAGTCAAATGGGATTAAATTTACATTAAAAGCAAGTAAGAAAAAGACTTAATTTTCTCTGCAGAGCTTCAGCATACAATAAAAGCAGGGTTAAAATGTACTTGACAGAATTTAACTAAGTAATGAATAATTTTCAGATCTAGTTGATCATCAGAGAGCTGTTGGAAGAATGTTTTGGGCACAGCTATTAATAGTGCATTTATCCTAACAATTTAGGAGAAATGATGGTTAATTCCATCACTAGGAGCTTGCTGGGAACTCTTTGCCATGTCAGATAAACGAACGGGCCGTCAGGTCACCCGCCGGTGGCTGATGCGGAACGTTGGGGGGAAGTTCTCCTCTGCAGAAGGAAGGAGTCCCCTTCTGTTAGAAGCTGGACCATGCTATAATTGGTTTGGTTCTTACTTAGTGTATTATAAATCATCTTTAGCTGTAGAGTTTCTGTTCTCTATGCTACAAATAATTACATACAAAGATTTGGGGTTTATTTTATTACATTTTAGACTGTAACTATATCTTGTGACCTTAATTTCAGAACTTCAGAATGGACTGTTAGGTTTGCTCTCCTGTTTAAGACATTCTCACTGAGTTTCTCTTCCTCTGTCTTTACTATTTAATTGAACTTTGAAATGCTTTTACTTTAGAGTTGTCTTAGGAAATGGACTTATTTTTTCTTATCTTTCATTTCTTCTAATTCCCTAGTAGGAAATAAAAAGGAAGAACAAAAAGAAAGAGGAAGGAAAACTAAAACAGAACCATTGGTCTATCTCATATTAGCAAATTCTTGGGACTTTTTCATGTTTTCTACGCAGCCTGGTTTTGGTTTTGCTTTTTTCACTGTCCCTTAGTGTTAGACAGAATTTTCCATTGGTGTGTTTCCTTCTGGTATGTACTGTTCCTTATTTGCTTACTCTTCTCAGGTCTTCAGGCAGTCCTGGAAATGCAAGTGTAGGAGGAGTCATGCCATCATGGGCGGTTTTGTTCATGGTTAAGGTGGACACACAACCTTTGATGTGTCTGCAGCATGTGTTGCATATTTTCTAGGCTGTAGTTTTACCAGATGACTTCAGGAAGCGTTATAGGGTCCCCTGCTCTAACTTTCAGGACCTGAAGAGTCGCTATATTTCTAGCCAATCCATCATTTAATAAGGCTGTTTAAGACGTTTAGTTTAGTTGAGTGAGTGGTCAAAAGCACCTATCCTGAGGTCCAGAAGACATCGCTCCAAGTCCCTGATGCTGAACGCTCTGTCTTTGATGCTTCAGCTGCAGCGCTCCAGCAGCATCAACTGCTCGTTCAAAATTACGGGGTGTGCCCTCATTTGTCTTGAGTCCACAGAGATTTAGAATTTTTTGCATGTCTACATTGAAAATGGGTGGAACTTGCAAAGTTTCAGGTTATTGCTCTAGTATTCAATTTTTGTGTTCTGTTTATCCAGACTAAGCCTTTCTGAAACTTTGGCAAAGCTTTTGAATGCCAGAATTGAGGAATTTGAGGGGTTTTATGCAATTTGCTGATGTTCAAATATGAAAACACATTTGTAGCTTACTGATGAGTTGCTCTGGTGATAAATTGAAGAGTGATGATTGAATCCTGACTTCAGCTGCATGTGTAAATAGTTATTATCTTCCCCAGTAGTAATATGGGCCACAAAATAAGGATTGTTATTGTTACTGTGAGTGTACATCTCCTGCCCGCTGCAGATTGAGAGGCTGTAAGTGACTGCGTGCCAGCTGGGTTATGGTAACGGCTCATGCAAGATGACCTGAAGTCTAGTGGATGGTTGTGATGGATCAGGCAGGGCATGTTAGCCCTCTGAGAACACCTGGAGTTCTGAAGGGGCAGAGAGTGCCACACTAGTCACTGTTGTGCACGATTTAGCTAAAATAATCCTTGACAGATTATTTCTCTCTGAAGATAGAGACCTGCATCTGGAGTTGCTGTTCTGTAGGCAGCTGCTGGTGGTGGGCAGCGTGCTGCTTCTGCCATCACAGTGCTGCTGCCATGGTGTCAGGCAGCAGGGACTGCGCGGTGGCAGCAGCTCCTGCTGTCCCTGGCCGATGTTCCCCGTGCTGTGGGGTGTGGGAGTCTCGGCCGCTTGTCAGCGCTGGGTTTCAAACTGAAGTAGCATCCTTCAGTAGGAGCAACCACGCCTGGGTGTGTGTTCCCGCTACAGCTCTCGGAATCCATACCCGGAGCAGGAATGTGTGCCTGCACCAGCTGGACACAGCTAGTCCTGGGGTCACTGGCTCTGGGTGGCAGAGCTGTCCTGCACGCGGGACATTAGATGGCTGCGGAACTTTGTACAGCGCCTAGCACAGGGGTACAGGAGTTAGGCGTCTTCGTGAAGTCAAGGAGATAGCTATTAGAAAAGTTGAAGACCAAAAATTGCCTTGTGTAGTTAAAGTATTTGTGAAAACTTCTGCTAACCTGTGTTGACAGAAAAAGCAAAAATTGGAAATCTTTTTGTACTGATTTTGATGACTGGCAGTTACTTGTAATATGTATTAGAAGTTTTTGGAGTTTAATATATGCCAGCTTATTAGGAAAATCCCCCTGTACCGAGGATTTACAGGTACACAAAGCTTTAAGCCTCCATACTGCATGTAACTGTAAACGTGTTCTAAATGTAGATATTGAGAAGGGAAGGTAAAGGGCAAGTAAAACAACACATGAGGTAAAGGACGAGTAAAACAATACACTCAGTCGTGACAGGCACTTCAGTTTTGGCTGGCAGCTCTGCCCGAGCACAAATCCCTCTGAATAAACCATTTACTGCTGGGTGCCTGATGGAACAGATGTACTCCCATGATGAAAGCGTAGCCAAGCCGTAAGCTAAAGAAATGTGTGAAGTACATACATTTTCAACAGAATTGTATATTTAGCTTTTTGCAGCTTAGCACCATCTTAGAAATATTTAATAAATAATACTTAATTTCTTCAGCTGTTGCCCTTTTTTGATGACAACAGCAGTATTTTCAAGTCATTAAGACAGGCTATGGAAATCTCTACTTTTCTCTCAAGCGGTACTGTTTAAATCAGAAGTACATTTCATTTTATGGAATATTTGCCAAGATAATGGGCTTGAACTGTTTCACGTCAGATAATACCTGCAAAAGATACATGGAGCACCCAGAATTTAACTGTTCAGTCTAGAAGCTGAAGGTCATAGCTGTGTTTACGTAATTTTTTAAAAATAGCATACTGCTTAAGACATTTAACAAAAATTGGAAATCTGCAGTTTTCTTAAATGTTAGTGTTGTTCCTGTAGCCTTGGTATCCCCCACACAGGTGTGTCAGAGACCTGGCCGCGGCCGCGACTGGCCGGTTCTGCCTGTGAAGCGTGGCCACGTCCTCGCGCTGTCGTAGCCATTCGACTGAGACAGGTGTGGACCTCCTTTTCTAACTTGGACATCCAGAGCTGGTGGAAAGTGCTTATTTGAGAGCTATCGCTGCAAGAGTCTAAAATGGTACCAGTGATACTTAGTATGTTTTGTCTCCAAGTGACTTCATGCGAAACCTTTTCCACTTAGCAGATTATGATTTTTTTCCAGGTAGACAGCTGGTTCAGTTTTGTCTAAAACATCAGCTCTGACCTAAGGCTGTAAGATGGGAAAGACAAGGTGTGAAATTAAGAAAGGGACAGAAAAAAACCCCAGCAGACAAACAAAAAGTCAACAAAAACGAACAAGAAAAACCAAACTAAGCAAACAAAAAAACCCCAGGTACTCAGGAAACATAAGTGAGGGGAAAAAAATGCAAAGGATAAAAACTAAAACAGTAGATTGATTTCATGAGAGTTTGTATGCATACTCCATCTTTAGTTTACCAAATATTTGTGTTACTGGCTAAAATATTAGTGTTTCAGTGTGTGTGTTTTATATGCACTTAACTGTGTTTTTATTTCACTTATTCTTTGTGGTCTTGTGAAGCTGAGAAGGGAAGAGAAAACTTGTTTCATGTCCATGACCGTATGTCTGATGTTTTATCTGTACTTTCCTTCCATAGTGTTTAAAAATAACCACTATACTTTAATAATATTTAGCCCTAACTTCTTTTGTTGGAAACTATATACATCGTACCAAACTGTTCGGAAAGAATAATGCTGTTTCTGCATGTCTACCCTACTAACCTAGTTCTATTTCAAGGATAATAGTGGGCTAAAATTAAGTATTTTTACAAGTGCACTGCACCACATTTGGGCTCTCGTTAGCTAGATTATATGTTGGTATCAGGAGGAGTCACATAGTGACTCGTTGACGGCAGCAGCTTCTCTCTGGGTTTAAACAGTGCAGTAAAACCCATTAGACTGATAGAGTTGTAGTTTCCAAACATTTCATCTGTAAGGGAGCAAAACCAGGTGATGAAGTCAGTGGGTGGTAGATGCTGGACTTTGGCAAAAATTTAAAGAGTCAAGTTAAATTCTTAGTTTAATTGTTCATGAAGTAGCTTTCTACTTATGACCCATAGTCAGAGCAACCGTCATCGCTCATGAGTCCTGTGCTTGTAAAGGAATTCAGTTACCAGGCGTGTTGGGTGGAGGCATGTCTGGGGGTTTTGATAAGTGTGCTTAGCACTTCTTTCCTTTGGTAGCACCTCAGAATGATGTCATCTCACGATAAGGAATTGAGTTTCCAGAAAGCCTGAGGAATAAAGTAAAAGGTGAAGAGTATAAATCTTGGCATTCAGGTAGCATGAGAATTCTGGGGCCAGCATTCACAGTGTCTGTCAAGTAGTCTTCATATTTCTGCGTCTCGGTGGGGCAGAGTGCTAGTGCATAGGCTAACAGTGATTGATTTCATTTGCTCAGTGAAGAGTAAAGAATGTACTCTGCAAAGAATTAATGTAGATTGATGTTCAGAACTCAGCTTTCAATAATTAATATTCATTCAGTTTTATACAAATTCTTTGTTGAATTCAGTACCATTTTTGGTGCTGATTTCCTCATGAATTTTTTAATGATAGAAATGTTTTTAAAGCTTTCATCGAAATAGTTACAAGATTCAGTCTGCAAGCAAAAAAACCAATAAAGTTGCACATAATTTACTTCAACATGTAGTTACAATCCCCAAATTATGCCAAAGAAACATTCTGGAGTTGGTGCACTAGTTAGAGCCAGTGGTAGTGCACTAGAAATGAGAAATATTTTAAAGTTTTTATTTAAATTGAATGAACTTTAGCCCAAGGCTGTGCAAAAATCAAGGTTTGGTGTCTTGGCACCGCTTCCTACCCTGAAGTAGCCAGGTGATGGTAGTGCAGGTCCTTCGCTGCAGAGTTCCTGGTGTCTCCAGATACCTTTGGATTCTCACAGAGTGGTCGTGCTTGTGTACCACATTCTCTGTCTTCTTCTGTGGAGAAAGTAGTAACAGCTTAAGAAATAACCATCTGTAGCCGCAGGCTATGCCCTTCTCTCCTGAAATGCCTTAGCAGGTTCTGTCATGCGAAGTCAGGGTTTAAATCCCAGTTTAAACTATACCACTAAAGGTGGTTTAAAGTAGTCCACCTGACGTTGCACCTGGGTGGAGTGACACAACTCATGTGGTTGCAGTAGCTGAGCTTTGGAGAAGGCAGCTGCTGGTTGTTGTAGGGTGAGTTCTTAAACTATCCTGGTTAAACCCACAGGATGCCATTCAGCTGAACTCGTTGCTTATCCTGTTTCGGCACGCAGTCTGGTTTTACATCCTTGTTTAGTGTTTCGGACACTGGACTCGTGTTGCAGTACTGCTTTGTACTGTGGGTCTTTGTCTAAACTTGAAATATTTGTGCTTCTGTGCCTGGACAAGATGGTCCTTCAGGAAAGAGAAAATATCTGTGAAAGTTCAGGCATGTGTCTGACTGTGATGGGTCTGTGTCTGAGCACCCATCTCTCCACAAGCGTCTCAGAAGTACAGCAGAGCACAAAGAAACCTCTGAAGGCGGGCGAGCCTGGAAAGCCTCAGTCTGCCGTTCAGCTTTTCACCTGTAATTCTATACACCAACTTTATATTCTGTTCAACTAGTCCACTTTATGTACGTTCTAAAGAAAAAAATAGTATCACACCCCAAAAGACACTGAAGTTTTAGACAAAGGGGAAGAACAGCCAATAAGTAGTAAAAATTCCATTACTACCTAGATATGAAATTGGCTTTCAAAGCATTCAAATTCTCCTTTTCCCTTAAACTTCATTGTAATTGTAATTCAGTTTGTGCTAGTATGCGAGTTTAACGCTTTTATACACAAATACTCAAATACTAAAAAAGGCTCCCAAATGATTCTTTCTCTTTTAGAAAATAAATAGTATTGCTCATGTTCCTGTGCTCAAGTTTTTTGTAATTGGTAGCTATGGTAGAAAGAAGTAAAATAAATTATTCTAATTTAGAAATAGATACATCTTACCAAGAATCACAGTTTCATGCTGATATTTAGACATAAAATCTGATGGATTTGCCTATTTTTCTATTAAATAGCTTTTTGCTTGGAAAATAACAGCTTATAATCATTGCAAAGAGATTTAATATTCAAAGTTGGATAGCTGATATGTAGAGTGAGGAAATAATTTTTTTTTTCCATAAAAATATGTAGAGTATCTAATTTTAATAATACATGGAAGCATTTTGCATTTGTCTGCTGAGGTAGTCGTGCATCAGAACCATTATCAACACCTGAAAGAACATTGCTACCAGCACATGAAAGAATATTGCTTTGTAGAACAAACAGAATGGTTAAGATCGTTTGATCCAGACTAGTTGTTGGGAAAATGCAAGAGGAGTAGGGACTTAGGCTGAGATTAGACACCTGCTGGGTCTTGTAAGGTCATTCCTTAGGGCCTCTCTTCAGCCTTGGCAATGCAAGATCTGTTGTCTGTCCATGCTTCGCAGTGTACGTGTTGTGGTTTGACTTCTCATCGTGGCTGAAGGGTCAGAATTCTTTCCGGAAAACTGGAAAATCATAACAGTAAAAATCGTAGGTCTGTTTCATGTTTTTCCAGCTGCTTTACATGTAGAAGCAAAATGTTCAGGAATTCTGAACCCCAGGCCCGTGTCGCGAGCAGCGCACGCTCCCGCCCTGGAGCGGTTTGGTTGCTGCTTGTTGAACACTTGCTGAACACTGTTTTATTTCCATCGTTACACCTTCAGTGGGAGCTGCCTGTCCCAAATCGCGCTGTAACCTGTGCCGTCGCTGACGGTGACCCGCTGGATGACGTGCCGTACAGTAAGTCAGGGGCCTTCCCGCCGAGCAGCGCACAGGCCAAGTCAACCAGCAGTGGTTCACATGTCGGGGTAGAGTGCTGCGGAGGGTTATTTACATGGGCTGTTGGAACTTTATCTGGTGGCTGTCTTTGTACAATTTTGTGTGATTTAGTTAAAAAAAATGAATCCAAGCCAGCCACGTGGTTCATTTTTGTGACATTTTTTTTTCTTTCTGCAGCTCTACTGAGAAGTCATTTCCTTGGAGATCATCAGGTATTATCTTTTTGTGTGTACATCTTGCTTTAAGCCCAAAAAACTTTGTGTTCTTGGCGTTCATTGCTTGTTTTGGAGTGAACTGAGTATTAGCAGCAGTGCTGCATATGTTTTTAAAGTACTTTTTCTAAAATATGACATTAATACCCTCTTTCTCACACATGAAGGGACTTGTGTGTTCCTCCATTACTGCCAAAGCTCGTTTTGGCTTAGAGGTGGTTGCAGGTGCTTTTCTGCACCTTCTTCTGCCTTTGCATTTTTGTGTGAGATGTGATCGTAACAGAAGTCTTGTGAATTGGGTCTCCGTTGCAGTTAACGAAAAAAATACTTTAAAGTCTTCCCCTTGGCAGGTAAGCATCATAAAAAAATGCTGTCTGTTTGAAGCATGAACACTGATCATCTTCTTACAGATGTTCTTACTTGGCTGAGAAAGTATCTGATAAGTGAAGGTTTCTCTTCTTCCTACTTTTGTACCCCAGGATAGCTTGAACTTTCTTTCCAAAACAAGAAACATTGCTCCCGTACTTCTGCATCTCTTCATGCGCGTATTAGGTGGAGTGGGTAGGACTGGATCTTCAAAGGGCCTGTTGAAATGATCTAACCTGCCCTTCACAGACCAGAGCGTTTCCCTAGTTAGTGTTGCTGCATCAGTTAAAACACTGAATTTTGCAGAAACACTCTTCTGAACAGCATCATCTCTTCAGAGGGGTGAAGTGAACATGCAGGACTCAACATGTCAAAGCTGCACAGCAGGACCAGGGACAGGACCTCGACTCTCTCCACACTGCTTTATGTGCTGGATCCTGTTTCTCTACATCAGTCACATCCACTTGACAGAATGTCGTATTAACCAAAACTGGTCTAATGGACTCAAAACACAATTAGCATTTTAGGTAGCTTGTTGAAAGTTTTAAGGCAGTTCTGCACAGTGTTAATACTGCATGTTTATGTCGGGACACGTGCAGCTTTAAGAGCTCTCCAGTTCTCTCTCTACTGAGAACCACAGTTGTCTGCTTGTTCACTCAAGCGTATTCATCACTGTGATAATTGTGACTATTTTAGGTAAATGTCTCTCAAACTGTCTCCTTGTCCTTCCCTGTCCTGCTTTTTGTTTTATTTAGAGACTAAACCGTTAAACTTGTGTCTAATTGTAGTTACATGGTTTCATGCTCTCCCCTCAGCTGAGGTGAAGCATACATGAGCTTTTTCCCTTTCTTTTAAATGTAATGTTCTCAACAACCCACTTGCTGTGGCATTTAAATTTTGTTAGTCATGGTGGTGATTTTCAGGTATTCTTTTGGCAATGTTTGTAAGCAGAAGCCAAATCTGGTTTTTTCAAGTAATTGAGAAATTAGTTTTACTTATTCTTTCAAGGTGAAAATTATTTTTTGTTGTTGTTTGTTTGTTGTTGTTTTTTAAAATCATGTTATTTCCCCTGGTAGCATAGTGTTGCAGTGACAGTTCACACACCTGCTGACAGATCTGTCATTGTGTTACTGATTTCTCTCATTCAGTTGCATTCCATTTCCTTATTTCCTCCTCAGTTTCTCCTGTAACTCATCCTTAGACTACTTTGCTTTTCTCCTTGACTTTCTATTAGTTCCTCTTTCTTTCTTTCATCTTTGAAAGCTTTGTTTTGAACAAGCGTCACCAGATGATGCTTTAGCAACTGCAATCTGAAAAATACTGAAGTTCAAGATGAACGAAAGCACTTACATGGCCTTTTCTTCCTGACTGCAGATAGTAGTTTATATCAGAAAACATCAGTAGGTTGTGATAAGATGTAGCCGTAGCTGTAATTGTTTTATGCATCGGTACAATAATACAGAATTTTACACAGAAATATAAAATGATGTTGTTTTGCAGATGCTTATACATAGAATATTAGATCAGCAGCCATTTAGAGAAAGGCTATTATTTTATTCAGGGCTGTCTCCTCATGATTTGTAGTGGCAGAGAGAGACAGAAAGACAACAATTCATTTTATTGTGAATTCTTGCCTTTGTTAGAGCCAAAACAATCATCATTTTTTAGCATTGTGAAAGCATTTTCTTGGTGGCAAATGTGTGATGGAAGCAAGGGTTTGGCTCAGAGCTCTGTCTTAGGAACATCTGTACAGCACTGCACAATTGAACTTTATTCTGCCTCTGTGCTTCTCCCAAAACTGATTATTTGTCAGTTTGACATTGATTTAGTATCGTGTCATATCAAGTAACTGAAATAACAGGGCCTTGTATTATTTAAACAAAAAAAGATTGAAGATTAAGATATTGAAGTTGAATATAATTATAATTTAAAAGTCCCAATCCCTGTACGTATTTTATTCGAAGAATGTGCAGTATCCACTGCTGTCTGCCGTGATCCGCTGCCGTGTTAGTGTGACAGGAGCAGCAGAGGCGCATGATTGCAGGGTCGGTTCTCTCCATCATCTCTAGGCACACTGGCGATTAGATTAATGGAAGTGTAATAACACTTCTTATTAAATCTTAATTAAATTCAGACATAATACTCCTATTATAGTAAATTAATTAGGGCCAAATTTTACTAGATGGTTGTGACCTAAGAATGTACTACTGATAAATAATTGTGCTGACTGCCTGCAATTTCTAAATTGTATTTTTTTAATCTGGCATTTGAATAGTGTTCAAATGTTCCTCACAAGAGCAATTAATGGCTAACACTTTTAGTATCCATGTTCCATTATGGCTAATTGTGCAAATAGTGAGACACCAGCATTTTGTGTACAGCTATTGGTAAAAATCAGAGTATTTCTTTAGCACTCGACAGGTACAAATACCCTTACAGTTTTCAGTTTGTGTCTTCATCTTTGTCCTTTTTTCCCAGACTATGTTTTACTTTTTCTTTTCTCCATTAATGGTGTTGTGATGTCCCCTTTGATTTCTCTTATGTATGATGACACTTTACTGGCTGGAAAGTTCAGCAAAGATTCTCAGAACTGAGGTTAGCTTAAGAGTTGTTAAAATTTAGATACATTTGGATGATAGTCCATGCAGTAAAAAAGTGTAGAATTTGCACAGCTTCTGTGGATGGTGCACAAACAGGGATGAGATTGAACTCAGCCTTTTACTTAAGAAGCTCTAGAGATGGTAGGACCTCAAGAGAAGCGAAGCTGTCCTCCGTGCACTGCAACGTGGTGCACAACGCTTCTGCTCTGCAGAGTGTACTTACCAGGTCATCTGTTACATTTTTCATTATAATAGATTAGACTGTAGTTTGGAAGAGTTATAACAGTAGAGCTACATCAAAACTACAGGAAGCAAGATTCTCAGACACTGGTATTAATGTTCTTATCATTTAGTCTGGTAGATGATTCCTGTCTACCAGTAGCATCTGTTTGTTGGAAGTTCTTTGTTAGGATATGTGAGAAAATTACTATGATTGAGTTTGCAGAAAAATTACATATGAATCATTGGATTTATCTAATTAATTTATTCTTTCAGATCCTCCGACCACCAGTGTGAGCAAACCCCAGGTGTCAGAGAGTGCTCATACCAATGCCTATGACATTAGGGCAGAACCAGAACAAGGGAACCTCTACTCGCCAGAGCAGACATCTCTCCATGAAAGTGAGGGTCTGTTGTGTGCATTTTAAATATTAGAACATATTTCTGTATTGACTCTATAACAACGTAATGCAATTATGAATGCAACAAATAACAAACTTATGTAACATCTCATTTTTGTGAAATTGTTTGATGCTTTTATCCTTACGCTGGCTTCATATCTACAGGGTCTGTAGGTAACTCAAGAAGTTCAACACAAATGAATTCCTATTCTGACAGTGGTTACCAGGAAGTAAGCAGTTTCCATAACAGCCAAAACTTGAGCAAGTCGGAAAGCAGACAGCAGCATTCCCTGATTGGAACTGCTAACAACCATCTGGTGAGAAGCTCGCGAGCTGAAGGGCAGACGTCAGTCCAGGTACGCTCAGAACACTGCACTCCATCTCTGTCCATACACTGCCTGTGACACAGCTGTGACAGTGGTGAGTGTATAGCTGGGCCCGCCGCTGTGTGGCCTGCAATGAACGTTACCAAGTTATGCTTTTATTTAACACCACTGTCACGGTTTAAAAAGCAGAAATGGCTCGCAGTGGACACAGCCGTGTTTGCTGATGTCAGCATGCGTGTGATTGTTCACTGCAGCTCAAATAAAGTCAAATTTCTGAGGACTCCTGACTGCAGAGTGCATTGCTGATGGAATGTCACAAAAGTGTCACTCGCTTAAAATTCAGTTGTGATATTGGGAAAACCTCCTGGAATTTAGCCTGTATGTCAACATAGTGCTTGTAGGAAGATGATATTTGTATTGTGGTACCTTCTACTGTTTCAGGTTCTTTTCCCCTCATTTTTCACCAATCAGAGTGATAGTAAGACAGTAATTGACAAAACTTTATTGGCTTTTACTAGAACTCTTTGCATGCCTGCTCCTGAGTTTTAAAAGTGGTAGAGAGGAAAGAAAGCACAGGTGCACAGTAACGTAGAAAGCCAAATCAGAATGAGGAACGGAGGGGGTTTTAATGTTCAATTGTAAGTTAAGAAGTACTAGTTAGGAAAAAAGTTATTTTACAGGAACACTTGAAGTTACATTTCGGGTAAAAGCTTCTGTTCAGCTGCCTTTACATATTGTTAAATTGTGTGCGTTTCTTGTTGACTCTTCTCTCTTATGGGAGAAAAGAATCCACTCCATGGCCTGAATGATGAAACTAATAAAATGCTTTTGTTTTTAACAGCCTTCAGTAAATATTGCTACCAACAGAGTCATGAGACGCGTCAGCTCAGTCCCATCCAGGGCACAGTCTCCCTCCTACATGGTCAGCACGGGCGTTTCGCCTTCCAGAGGCTCGCTGCGAGCCTCTCTGGGCAGCGGCTATGGGTCTCCGCCAGTTACCGAGCAAAGATCCCTTCCTGCTCACGCGTATTCATCCACAACTCTGCCAGTACAGCGGGCAGCGTCCCCGTACGCTGCCCAGAGACCTGCCTCCCCAACGACTGTGCGGAGGATCGGCTCCGTTACATCCAGACAGACAGCCAATCCCAACGGCGGGACTTCCCAGTACCAAACGTCGGTCAGAGTTGGCTCTCCTCTTGCCCTTGCTGAGGTACAAACCAGAGTAGGCTCTCCATCCCAAGCGCAGCTGGGATCTTCTTCCCCGAAGCGTTCTGGCATGACAGCAGTTCCGCAGCATTTGGGGACGACGCTGCAAAGAACGATTCATGATATTGAACAATACGGACAGCAGTACGACATATACGAGAGAATGGTCCCTCCGCGGCCAGACAGCCTTACAGGTTAGTAAAAAGGTAAAGACTCACCTGAAAACTTGGTACAAACCTACAGCTGTGGAAAACCCCTCATGCAACAGTCGTTCTACGCATGAGGTGTTGTAGCACTAGGACATAATTGTGGTGGATGTATCAAATCAGTTGTAAACACTGATGTCAAACACTATCTATCAATCGTACCATAAGTTCCCTGCAAATACTGTCATTGACTGGATTGCTAGCCATGCATTAAATTATTAAATTGTATGTTTTAAGTAGCTACGTGAAATTCTGAGCCTTCCAAACAGGCATTCCAGTATTTTGGAAGATAAAATACATTTAGATGTATGTGCAGGTTATATACAAAGTAAAAGATACTAGGCTGGAACCAGTTCTATGTCTAGTTCTGTCTTAAAATGCGTAACTTAGTACCACTGAAGTTTAGTCCTTTTTTTTCCCTAGTATTTCTATGCTATCTCAAAATACTTCAACTTTAAATGTAGGGTAAGCATTGTAATATTAACTTAAAGTAAAAACCCTAGAGGTAGAATCTATTCACCTGCGAGGCAGTTCTTATTGAGGTGCAGTTTCTTAAGCTCTGTGTGTGTTACTGGTTTTGTTCTGACCTTCATCTCCATGAGCACCAATGAGGTGATTTTGCAGTTAGACCACGTGCTCTTTTGAACAGACTGCATTTTTTGTTTTTTCTCTTAAACTATTATACTGCAGGAACTCCCAAAATTTTCTTATTCCTCACCAAAAGGTGTAAGATGTCTTCTCCCTCACCTCTGTCTGCAAGACATAGTCATGTGCCGGTTTGACACGGGGGCAGTCGATTTTGGTTTGACCTGAAAGGCTGTTCCGTAGTTTAAATTAATGCAGTCCAGGGGGCTGCAGTTTGTGGTATAAGAGTACAAGATAACTCTTAAAATATAATTAAGGTACTTAACAAATACCACTGCTTGAGAATATCGCCTTGTGCAAACAGGTGAACTGATACCTCTTTTGAAAGGAGGAGTTATTGGTAATTCAGAGCAGATGCTTTAAGTGTTTTTGCTTTTTGTGTGAAGGAGGTAATTACCAACTGTGGTAGTGAGGCTTAGAGAGCACCTTATTTAATAGCCAGCTCCACTGTAGCCTTTCCAGGAGACGGGAAATGGTCTGACTTCCCTGGGCTCTGTTACAAACTGCCTAAGAATCCCTCAGCTCTATACAAAACCCTCTCACATATTCTAGTATAAATTAGTTTTCATGTAACTTTAGAGGGGACAGTTCAATAGAACACCTGAAATCTTAACCCCAGACTTGTATGTGATCGGTTTTCCAAGGGGAGGTTGGGTGCAGGGGAAGGTTAGTGCTGCAGCAGCTTTTGGGATCGTCCAGAGATCTCCCCTGGATGTGTGACCACCAGGTCCTGCCTTCCTTCCGTGCCTAAAGTCTCGAAGAAGGGCAGCCATGTGGTGCATGTCCTTGGAAAACCGCAGCGTTAGTAAGATAAGCGTGTCCCCAGGAGATGGCATCATCATCTGGGAGGTGCGGGTCCCGCTCCTGCCTGGCAGGGACACAGGCCCAGCTGCCTGCCCGACGTCCCCTTGTCTTCACCACCCTTAGATGTGTTTTCTTAGAGAAGACCTGTGAGGACCCTCAAAGCTTTCCTTGCAGGCACTGTGATAGAGCAGGCCTGTGATTTTTAGGAGGAAAAATATTCAAATGCAGAATGCATTTGGTTACACGTCCCTACTTGTGTTTGACGTTTGTTCTGAAATCTCCATCATTTCATTACATTCACATAGTTCGCGTCGCGTGTTCTATTGCTTTTATAGCAGCTAAAGCTTTCATGCCTACAATGGTAATGCCAAAGTGGACAAAACGGTATTAATTTTATAAAATAGTTTTTAAAAAATCTTTTAAAACCAGAAATTATGCTCGTCCTATGCCCTACTTGAATTTGTGAATGACTAAACATTTAAGAATGTATTTGCCTTGGCTACACCACCCATATGTTACATACTTGCTTGCTAGCTTTTCTCTAACTCTGTTAACAAATGATAATGGGATATAGAGAGCAAATGTTGTAGATAAACTCTGCATATAATTGTAGGCAAGAAAGATGACAAAAAATTACGTGGTAAGATAAAAAAATAGGTTAGCAGTCTGAGAAGGGAAGCGTGAGGAATGCTGGTGGGGCGTGACTGTCGCACTTACTGGAGTACAATAGGGAGTATCTTTGGTCATCTTTACTCTGAAGAATTCATTAAAAGAACAAAACTGGTGAAAACAGAATAAATGAAGAATGCCAAGAGCAGAAGGAACTGGAGTGAGTTCAAAAGGTGTGAAGGGGAGATTAGGCCATTGCAAGATGCAGTAAAGAGAAGTCAGAGTGTGGAAGAGGACCCCATGGCAAGGTAAATCTCAGAGGCAAGAGGAGAAATATTGTGTAATTGTTTCAAAGGAAGTAAAAATCCCTGGAACACGGGCATTAAAAGCTTTTCAGAATTAGAGATAATTTCCCTGATAGTGTAATACTCAAAAAAACAAGTTGGTACAGGTGGCAAGTGTTATGTAGCAATTCTATAAGTAAACAAAGTTTGAAAATAAATGTGAGTTTGGTGTATATTTTATGAAGTATGAACCTCTGAGGCTTATTCAGCAGTTAGCCAGAGGTTCAGCGCAGGAGATGATCAGTTGGGAGCGTGTACAGCAGTGAAACAGAGGATACAGAAGTGTGGGAGACCAGAGAGGACTAGTGAAATACAGCCATTCTGAAACGCTTCCAAAGTGGCTGTTTTAAGAGTAGGGGAGAAACTGATGAGTGCAGAAGAGCTTTTCCTTCGGGCAGTGCATCCCGTTAGTTGCAAGAGCTCTGTACCTGTGGTTCTAAGAGCAGCACTGGAGCTGACAAAGCTCAGGTAGGAAATGGTGAATAACTCTCAGAATTAACTATGTTCTATTTTCCCACTTCCCGGTGTGGTGTATTAGCGCTTCTCTGTGGTCTCTGGGAGTGTAACTGATAAAATAGAGCAACTAGGATGCTTTAAATGAAAGCACTGGAAAGCAATGAGGAAGTTGGCGGAGGGTCACTAGTTAGTACAACGCCAGTACTGGGAAGCCAAGTATCTACCACGTGCATTAGATAGTGGCAGAAAGGATTCCAGGAAACGTGAATGAAGTTTTCATGGAGGGACTAAAGGGGGAACCGTCATGAGGAGAGGCCAGTCTGAGCTTGCGCAGTGCTATTCAAAATGCTGGTGTTGAAAAGCTGTTCTGCACCTCTGCCAGGGATGTGCTTGGACCGGGCACTGCAGAAGTGGTAGCAGGAGGTCCACTGCCGAGGAGGTTTTGTTAAATGAGACAGAGAAGTTAAAAGGAACTTGAGGAACAGCTGAAAGGCAAGGTGAAAAAAGAAGTTATCATACAGCTGCAGCATAGCAATATATACACACACATCAGGGGCTGTTTAAACCTCTGTAAAGGCTTTTCTCTGCATGCTTAAATCTCTGCCAAGAAGACTTTTGCTCTTACTGGTGCAGGTCATTTCATTTCCAGGATTATGACCCCGTTTAGGCTGTACCCTGTCTCACAATGGGATTCCTGTCAGGTTCCCAACTCATCTTGTCATTGCTGGATCTGTGAACTGCACACGCTTCCTTAGCTTTTCCTCTGTGTGTTTTCGAATTTCAACTAAAAGTGCCACCAAAAAAAATTGAGTTGGAAAACTTAAAGTTGTCAGTGTATGGACAAAACTTTTCATCAAAGAACTGCAGTTTTGTCAATGAATCTTTCAGTTTGGAGAGGGCTGGAACCCCGCTGCTGCGAGGCCAGGCTGAGAGAGTTGGGCTTATTCAGCCTGGAGAAGAGAAGGCTCCGGGGAGACCTTCTTGCTGCCTTCCAGTGTTTGAAGAGGGCCCACAGGAAAGCTGGGGAGGGACATTTTACAGGGCTTGAAGTGACAGGATGAGGGGTAATGGGCTCAAACTGGAAGAGGGGAGATTTAGATTAGATGTAAGGAAGAAGTTCTTCGCTCTGGGGTTGGTGAGACACTGGCACAGGTTGCCCAGGGAAGCTGTGGATGCTCCATCCCTGGAGGTGTTCAAGGCCAGGTTGGATGGAGCCTTGAGCAAGTTGGTCTAGTGGGAGGTGTCCCTGCCATGGCAGGGGGGTTGGAACTAGATGATCTTTAAGGTCCCTTCCAACCCAGCATATTCTATGATTCTATGAAATAGGCTGGGGACACCTCCTTGCCTGCAACAACATCTCTGCCTTTGCCATTCCACCTTCAGTGGGAGGCTGGTCCTTCCCAGGGATATGCCCACAAGATGTGCTGCAATCAAATTAGTTTTCATTAGTTTAATGGGAAATGAAGTAACTGGACAATGTTGTAAGTGACAAGCAGAAAGTCAGAGAACCAGCTTGATCCCATAGCAGGGATAATTTTCACCTTGTTTAGATGCAGATGGAATGTACAGTGATATCATAGAGTTATGGAATGGTTTGGGTTGGAAGGGGCATTTCAAGGTCATCTCATCCAACCCCCCTGCAGGGAGATCTGCAACTAGAGCAGGTTGCTCAGAGCCCCAGACAACCTCACCTGCAATGGTTGCTCTCTAAGGATTAAGATCATTATAACAGAGATTAAGAAGAAGGAGGTTTTAACCTTCCTGCAGCTCTGAACCCAAGTTCAAGCAGAGGATCCCACCTGCAGATGCCCGGATTTTACCTCCTTGTAGGCTAACTCCTTGTCAAGCCTCTTGGCAATAATCTTGCCTATTAATTTGAAACGTCTTTTCCTTCTTCCTACATTTACTCATGAATTTCCTGAAGGATAAAATGCAAATATTTCATACCACAGTATTCTATGGATTTTGTGTGGTCTTTATTTGCTTGGGGTATTGAAAACTCACTGTTTCAGGCAAAGTTCCTTCTAAGGGACCATCTTGAACTCCCTTGGTTTGCAGATAAAGCCCAGGGGTCAATGCAAGGGAGAGAAGAAATAATAAATGGGAGAGACAGGAAAAAGGGAAACTTTGGAATACAGAAAGGGAATGGTTCAAGGGGGAAGATCCCATTACAAAATAGCATGGCTAATTTGTACATGGATACAACAGGCTAAACTGACAACCAGCATCCTCCTAAACACCTGAAGGTAGAGGTTCCTCACCTCTGTTGTCACCATCCCTGGAACTTTCCTTGCTCCTTCCTCAGCACAGTGATAAATCAAAACTTGCTTTTCACACACTCTTCTCCACAGCCCCCAGCAGAAAGAAAACACCAAGAATCGTTAATCCACCTATCTTAGCAAGATTTTCGTGTCTGCAGTGTGGCACCTCAATGCAGGGAGTGGTGGAGACGAGTGCAGCCACCTCCCAAGGACACTTCAGCTGTCACTCAAGCATGGTCAACAGCTCCACCATATCCCAAGCTTGGTGATGCTTTGGAGCATCATTTCCTCCACATCATGTGGAGCAGGGCAAGTCCTGACCAGCCTGCCTTACT
This sequence comes from Coracias cyanogaster, assembly GCA_033124195.1. Classification (NCBI taxonomy): domain Eukaryota; kingdom Metazoa; phylum Chordata; class Aves; order Coraciiformes; family Coraciidae; genus Coracias; species Coracias cyanogaster. Next base: position 27,578 of record JAVSBS010015936.1, read on the forward strand.
GGACACCTTAGAAATGAAGCAGGGCTAGGCTGGGGTAAAAGACTCCCAGGAAAACCCAACTGCATGGGACAAATCACCCCCTTCTTGAAGCAAGGGCAGCAGCAGAGCGCACTGTGTCAGCCCATCAGATGTACCGTCATAGACTTATAGAATCGTTTGGGTTGGAAAACACCTTTAAGATCATTGAATCCAACCGTTAACCCAGCACTGCCAGGGCACCACTAAACCACATCCCTCAGCACCACATCTCCACGGCTTTTGATGTAGTCATGTAGATGTGGTGCTGAGGGGTGTGGTTTAGCAGCGCAGTTGGTAGAGTCAAGTTACTGGTTGGACTCAATGATCTTAAAGATCTTTTCCAACCCAAATGATACTGAGTCTATGATTCCTCAGGGCTCTGCTCACCATGACTAGC
>JAVSBS010015937.1:0-36737 GCA_033124195.1 Coracias cyanogaster
TACCCTGGAGAAGGTGTCTTCATCCTTCCTGTCCCCATGGCATGAGATGAGAGGGGAAAGGGAGCAGGTGCAGCATCAACTGATGCTTCTCTTGAGCAGCAGTGCTCATCATGGGGTTTCTCTTTCCTCCTCCTGCAAGGCCAACACCTCGCCTTCCCCGCCGTGGCTCTCTGGGTGACGGTGGGACTCGCCATCTGTGTCGTGGGGCTGCTCGCTGTCCTGGTGTATGTGTGCCAGAAGAAAATCCGCCAGAGCTCTGAGGAAGAGGAGGAAAATGCAGGTAATGGGGAGGCTACCAACCCCAAAAAGGGATGGGAAGATGGACGGATGGTGATGGATTGGTGGTGAGCACGAGTTGCCATGGGGGCATCTTTTAAAGGATGAAGGGATGCTCAGAGCTGCTGGGGTTGGTGGGCACCAGCAAATCCGTACGGGAGAGCATGTGCTGGCTGCGTGCGTTGCTCCAGAGGTCTGTTTTGAACATACAACTGGTTTCCCTGCCACCCGGCACGTCTCTGCCTTTCACCTTCCTGCTCCGAGCATCCTCTGCGAGTCTGGTACCCACACCTGGCTGTGTGTGGAGCATCTCCTCTGAGAAGGTGCCTCTAGCACTTGCCACCGTGGAAAAGCCAAGCGCTTTGACATGTGGAAGTAGCATGAGAGAGATGCTCCGTGCTCTTATCTGCATCCTTCTGCTTGGTGTTGCTTTTTTTATTCTTACGGAGAGGCGTTTACACAAAAAGGGGGACCTTGGTGCTTTAAAAAGGCTGCTGTGCTCCGAAAATGGCTGCAGAAGCCGCTTTGCTGGCATTCCCCGTTTGTTTTCTCTCGCTGCCTCCTGAGGCGTTCGCTGCCAAAGCCTTTCCCTGCCAGCACCGTTCTGCGAGCCGGGACCCGCAGCCTCCCTCCCTGTGGGCTCCCGCTTCTCTCCTCCTCTCTCTGCCGGGGAGGATGTCAGTGCTCATGCCACCATGGTGTCTGGCTGTCCGGTGTCCCCAGCAGCAGGGGCCAAGAGGATTTTCTGCTGGCAGATCCCAGGGAATCATCATCAGAATATATATATATATATATATATATATCTAAAAAAAGATATTTTTTTCACCTCTGTAACAGAGCATTTTCTCCTTGGCCAGGGGATTTGCAGTGCTGTGACGCTCAGCTGTGGCCCTGGGCCAGCTGACCTCAGTCCTTCAGCATCAGGACACAGCTTCCAGCCCGTGATATTTTGCACTGATGGCTGCACGCCCTTAGAGATAACCCTTTGCTGTGGCTCTTGATCTGCAGAAACCAGGCGGGGACCCTGCCCATGAGCCTGGCAGCCACAGGAGGCGGGAGCAGGGATTTTTGCTGGTCTTTCTGGCCGGAACAGCATCTTGGCAGGTCTTACCCATGGGCTGTAAAGCTCCTGGGATTGATGGGTGCTGAGGGCGGGAGAAGGGGGTGCTCATCCCACGGTGTGTCCCAGGGGCGTTGGGGGATCCGTGGTCTCTTCGCTAAGCCCCCCGCCGAGCTCTGCTCCAGATGGCGGCTGTGCTATAAATAGGGAGGCGAGCGGCTGCGCTGCATCACCCGGAGCTGTGGCTTTTTCTGCTTTGCTCCTAGGGGATGTGCCACCTCGGCACAGCCTCGTGCTGGGGGACGTACCCCCCGTGGGCTGCTGGGCACATACCAGTCACCACCTCCCCGAGCATCGCCAGAGGCTTGGTGATGATGCCGAGTGGACACCGGGATTTGCAGCGGCTCCAAGGGGCATCCACCCAGCCTGGCTGCCTGGGAAGGTGGGATTCAGGGTGGGTGCTGGGCTGGAGCTCAGCAGATGCTTCACATGCTCTTTTGCAGGGGCGGAGCAGGACGAGGAGGGGGAGGAACCCAAGACAGGTGGGTGCATGATGCTTGCTTATTATATACGTGAGGATATAGCGTGTGCTTGTGCCACTGTCCCCTACTCAGGCAACACCTCCATCAGTGCTCAACCCCCGGCTCCCCATGCTCATCTGCTCTTCAGCAAACCCCCCCAGGCTGGCAGCTCCCTGATAAGCCACCCTATCTCTTAATAAAAAGGCTCTGCTGTCATCAAACGGGTTAATTATATGCCCGGTGATTGCCTTTATCTGCTGGCACAGGAGCAAGCTCCTCTCCTTCACTGCAGAGAGATTTAGGGACCGGGAGTTGGTTTACGATGGAAATCAGTGGGTGTAATTATTGGGCTGGGTTCTCCAAACCAGGGCTCTGAGCTTTTTTCCTTCAAGGGGACACTCCCTGGCAAACCCCCTGCCCCACACGGCGGGGTCTGACCATGTGCTGGTTTATTTTTTGCAGCTCTGCAGCCGCTGAAGAGCACAGAGAGCAAAGATGGTGAGTGCTTTTGCCAGGCGATGGTGGAGGACCGCGAGCTGGCTCAGAATGAAGGTTTTTTCCTAAACACACTGGAGATGATGCTCAGATCTAAGTGTAAAGCGTCTGGTGCATCTCTATCATCCATCAATTTTTTTTTTTTTTTTCTCCTTTTTCTCCATTTTTTTCCCCCCAGTTTTCAATCAAATTTTCCCAGCTGATTTCCCAGCACCCATTTCCGCTCCAATTTGGGCTGCGCTTGCTCCTGTCTCCCAGTAGCGACAGAGTGATGCAACCAGCAGCTCTAATGTGGCATTTCTTCTCTTATCTTTCCTTTTCTTGGGCATCTTTGGGCCAAGAAAAGCCTTGTGCCACCAAACCACGTCATAGCGAGGAATTTGGGTCTGATTTGGAGTGTTGTCATCAGTTTGCTGTGAGGAATTGATGGGGCTCGTCCTCACCTTGCAGGGAGAGAGGCATGACCTTTGTGCCTCCCTATGCAGAATTCCCCAGCAACAGCCCGGTGCTGAATTTCTGGTGGAAATTCAGAAAAATTAAGAGTCACAGCTTCTCTTTCTGCCATTCAGTACCTTCTCCCAACCTCCCAGCTCGGTGCTGCCAACAGGCCATCGCTCATCCCAGCCCGGAGATGGGCTCTGGCACTCTCCGTGCCTGGTCGGTCCCACTCCTCCCCAACTCATCCTTCTACCGAGATCTCAATCTTTTAATTTATTTCCTTCCTTATTAAAGGCAGAGGCTTGGCTTCTGCTGCTGGTGAATCGATGCTAATTTCACCCTCCCTCCCTCTTTTATTAACAGCCCTGTTTTTTCTCTAATTCCATTTTCTCCCCCCCCAACCCCCGGATTGGTTTGTAAAAAACTTTCCTCTTTTCCCCTTCACACCTTTAGCAAAGGAATAACTGACTCCACTTTTCCTTTTTGGTTTTTTTTCCCTCCCTCCTCTCTGCCCTTATCTCCCCCTCACAAGCTGCTGCTGCCACAGCCCTCTCGGCTTCCCAGCCCCTGGGCTTTTCATCCCCAGTGCAGCCTGTTTGCTTAACCCCATGTGCGAGACATCTCCTGCTCGCTGCTAAAAAAGGGGCTGAGGAGCAGCAAAGCTTGAATAACAATATCTCCCAGGCTTTGCAGGCTGCAGGGGGGGTTTCTAGCCAGGAGGATGAATGGAGGGATAAAGCCACACCTATCTGTGCTTGGTCCTATTTGCCTGAGGCTGGCAAGTGGGGATCCCAGTTTTCCAGGGCAGCAAGACCCCAGAGCAGCCAGCAACCAAATTAACTCATGAATGTAGACCTGTGAATTATTATTCTTTGTTTATGCCTTTGCCTGTTTTTATGTAGTGTTTTGGGTTTGTTTTTTTTTTATCCCCAGATAATGAGCAGGAGATCGATTGATGGGAGCTGGGACACACCCCCTGTGCCCTGGAGCAGCTGAGATGTCCCCAGTGGGGATGAGCTCCGGGGAGGGCACAGACCTGCTGCCACCCCTCCTCCTGGGCCCTGTCCCCCTCCTCCTTCCCCGGCCACGTCTTTGGGGTACCCTCGGGCTGGAGAGCAGCTGCGTCTCTATCCCCAGCGAGCCCCAAATACTGGTGCATCCTTCCAGGGGATGTGTAGGGCGGAGGCTCTTCCCTGTCCATCTGTCCATCCCTACATGAGGCTGAGAGCAACCAGCGTCGACTGTCCCCCCCCAGCACCTTCTGTGCCTCCTCCCGCCTGGCTGCAGCCGAGTCAGCCTCTTCCAGGGCAAATTTTGGTGCCTTTTCCAAGCCCAAAGGCTTCAAGTGGGGTGAGGGGCTCAGCGAGGTCCTTGGGAGTGACCGGTGGAGTCCTGGAGGCTCGGGGAAGATGGATAGGACCTGTGGGACCCCCAGGCATGGGGGGACAGAGCTGAGCTGCTCTGGGGACACGTGGGCATGATTATTTTTTCACATCGCACCACTGTGGTTCCTGCTGGACTTTTTATTTTTGCCTTAAATGCAAACTCCCACCAGGGCCTTTTATCCTCTGCCTCAAGTCAACCTGGGGGATTTTCTGAGGGAGTTAAAAGGCAGGGCTTGGTGGGGTGGGGGGACCTGCTGGATGGGTGAAGCCCCCCTGTCCTCCTGGTGGTGACAAAGCTGATGATCTGGGGGCTAAAGCAGTGGTGGGAACGAACCTGGATGGTGCATGGGGTGGAGCCCTTGTGTTTCCCATGGGATCTGGGGTTTTTGTCTCCACCTGTGCATGTCCTGGGGCTCCTTCCTCTGCTGCTGGGTGCATGGGGGTACCCAAGTGCTGGGGTGAGGGAGGTGGCATGTCCCTGGTCCTGCTCCAGGGGCTGGAGAAGTCCATGCTGTACCCCTTGATGGCTCTTCTGCTGGGTTTTATCCTTATTTAAAATCCAGAATCTGAAGGGAAATTTTGTGCCTTGACAAATAAATCTGGGGGCTGTTGTGGGTGATACTTTCCAGGCTCGGCGTGATATCTGCGACGCAGCTTTGGCTGTAAATCGTTTAAATGTCAAAATTCCCAGAGCAAAACCTTCATGTCCCCCTTTCGGCCCAACCTCGTCTGCCCCTTGGTCCCCTGCTGCCACCACAGCACCTCATGCCGAGCTGCCCTCATCCATCACGAGGAGAAAACCGATGGAGCGCTGCCTGCCCTCAGCCCTCTGTTTTAATACCTCGAGCAGCAGAACAAAGAGCAAAATCCCAAAGGGCTGTCGTCACCCATTTGAGATCGTGCTGAAATTCGGGCTGGTTAATCCTAGCGATGGGATGTGAGCGGGGGCTGATGGGGGCTGATGGGGAAGGGACCTTCCTCAGTCACCCACAGAGGGTTGTTTTGAGCTGTCCTTCCCCGGGCACAAAGCCAGGCTCTGCATTTCAAAAGAAAAATATTTCTTAAAGCCCGACATGGGAAAGGGTGCTTGTCTCAAACTTGGATTAGGAAGGGGATGGATGGTGATTTCCTTTTGGGGTTTTGATCTACAGCCTGAATTAAGCACCAGCGCAGTTTTTAACGAGGTGCCAGGAGGTATCATTAATATTATTTAGCACCTAGATGCTGGGCTGGGGAATGAAGTCATTAACCTGCCCCTAGCTCCTTGATGGGCAGCGGGATGAGTTGTTCCCGTATCCAGGACATCCTTAAAGGTCCTGAGATAGTGCCAGCATCCCTGGGGATGCCTCCTCCAGCTGGTAGCTTTCTGGGGCATTTATTTGGGCAGATTCGAGGGGGTCCGGGGAAAAATGCAGCCTGGGAAGGAAGATCTTGAGGGTGGTGAGGGATAAGATCATAATTAAGCTGCAGCAGCCCAGGGAAAATACTGCTTAGGTGGCTCAGGCTGATGAGCCATCCCCAACTGGGAGCTTCTTCTGGGGCCTGAGCTGCTCATCGCTGTCCTCTGGAGGATGCTCTGTGCTTTGACATGGAATAAAACACCCCAGGAGGTGCTTAGTTGTCCCCAAGTGCCATCCTGCTTTTGGGGCCGTCCAGGTGACGGGTCTTTTTGAGAGAGGAAACCATCCTCTTCTTCACGGTCTCCTTAATCCAACACCCTGGTTTTATGGGTGTTATGGATGAGACCTCGGCAGGGATGAGGCCAGTTGGTGGTGATGCTGCCGTTCTGCAGGGTTTTTTTCCGTTCTCCCAAAGCCTCAACATCCTTCTTCACCTGCTTCTGGATAATAGCAAACCTGGCAGCTGGGAAAATGGGATTTAGCAGGAATGCAGAGCGTGAAGGACCCGGCACTGAGAGCTGGCAGCAGCTCAGCAGCTGGAGCTCGCTCATGTTTGCTCTCGTCCCTCCTGGGAGCAGGCGAGGCTGTGAGTTCATCCAAAACACGGGTCAAAACCAACCAAAAAATCGCATTTGGCAGGTTATTTCAGAAAGCTCCGGGGTGAGTCTCTCCCCAGTGCCGATCGATGGCGGCTTGATTCTCTCTGTCAATAATGAACAAAGGACTCATGCTTCTTCTATTGACCTAATTCCCGGGGGGAGTGGAGGATAGAGTTGCTGAGCCTTGTTTCCACATCCTTCCTGAGGGCCGCTGGGGCTGGATGGGAGGGGATGGGATGGAGTGGGATGGATGAGCGTTGCTGCCTGTCCCTGTTATCCCCTTGTCCTGCTCCGATTCATGTCTCTGCCGGCAGCGGGGATGCTCTGGAAACAATACGAGGTGGGTCAGACCCAAGAGCTGGCCAGCACCCGTGGGTGCCCCTGCCCTGCGCTGTGGGTCAGTGGTGTTTTCCAGAGATGAAGGATTTGCAAGAAGCACCGTTTTCTATATGGGCTTGTTTCTGTGGGGTCAGGTGCCTTTCAGCATGATGAGCAGGATCCGGGTCCTACGCTGCCCCTAAATACCCAATTCTTGGCCTCAAAATTGCCAAGCCAGCCCCGAATTCGGCTGGAAAGCTCAGAGCAACCTGCCTGAGCAGCTTTCTGGTTTTAAGGCCGCTGCAAATGTAGTATCTGAATTTCCCAGGGAAAGCAGAGCCCAGACGCTGCCCCCGGGCTGGATCTTCCTGCCACTCACTGATGAAGGCGAGGAGCAAAGCCCCGAGGCCAGGGCTGAGAGCCTGGGGGGAGCTTGTCTTCAGAATCACTCTCCACTTCTGCTCATAGCTTTTCCTGGGAAGCAACATCCAAAACAAGATTTAAATCAGCCTAAAAATCCAGGAGGTGTTGTAAACAACCGATTTTGATTTTGCTTGCTTTTTGTTTCCTCCCGGTGCGACGGAGAAGCCACACAGCTCTCTGCCAGGTCTGCTCAAGGAATTTGCTTTCCATGGGCAAGTCAGAACCAATGCAAAGCGCTGGCACACTCAAAGGCTCCTTTTTAGTAAAAAAAAAAGCTGTGAAAAACTCTCTGCTTGAGCCATTGATCCTGGTACCCAAATCCTTTTGATGGGGGATGAGGTATTCCCACGGGAACCGTGTGGAGTCGGCACTTTCAGAGCAAGTTTCTCCCTCCTGGATCCATTTTTCGGAACCCAATCCCAAGCGGGTTGTTCCCTGCATCTGGTCCCGCTAAGTCAGAGTTAATGGAGGGGCTGAGAGATGTTTTAATTACAGATTTGGCATCCTGCGTGATTTATCGCGGGTAACCCGAGCAATTTATCCATCGGCAGTTACAGGGGATCTGAAGCAGAAAGGAAGCGTGGGGAGCATTTATTGTGGTGACTCAGAAGTCGTTGAAGAGAGATCTGGGTCGAAGCAGTGATGTTGCTTAAAACTCCCCTACCTGGCATGTAGAAGTTATCTCCAGCCAAGAAAATTAATGAGCAATACTGTTTTCAAACTCCAGTCCCCCGCTTCTCCTGCGTTAGCCAAGCAGAGTTCGCTTCTCTTCGGGATACGTGGGGATGAGGGAACTGGGGTGATGTTCCAACGTCATTTGGCGATCGGGTGGCATTTCGATGTCATTTTACGATTATTGCTCGTGGTGGGTGAGACGACCCCCCCCTCCCTGGCCATGCTCTCTGCACGCTCAGTAACAGCATCATTTTCTCAGGGATGGGCAAAGAGAGGTTGGTGTTGCTTAATGAGCCTTAGAGAAGCATGTGGTGTCTCAGGTAAGGAGATGTTGCTTAAATATTGCCAGAGAAGTATTTCATTCCCTTATTAATACAGTATTTAACAGTCCAGTGAAAACGTGCCCTGGCAAATGAGCGGATGCCTTCGGATGAGCCATCTAGAGAAAAAGTGCTGACAGGGCAGTTCTGCTCCATGCCCGGCAGAGAAATGATTTTTCTCACCTCAAGCGGTGAAGTTGTGTATAAAAATGAAAGATTTTGGAGGAGGCCCGTCCCAAAGGGAGGATGGGCTATTGCCTCCTGACGAGGTGATGGTTTGAAACTGTTTAAATGGGTTTAGGCTGGGTCTAAGGAAGGAATTTTTCAGCGCTGAGGGTGGTGAGAGCCTGGCGCAGGTTGCCCAGAGGAGTGGTCGATGCCCCATCCCTGGCACCATCCCAGGTGAGGTTGGACAGGGCTCTAGTTGCAGGTGTCCCTGGGGGGCTGGACTCGATGACCGTTAAAGGTCCCTTCTGACCCAAACCATTCTGTGATTGTACAACTCATCCTGCTCAACCCAAGGCTTTCCAAGGAGCACGGATGGGGTGTACAAAACTGTTGGACTTCTCCTTCTCACAGGGGCTCAGCAGAGACCCCGGGCTAACAGGAAGGACAGACCACTGCGGCTGAAAGGAGATGGCCCCCACCAGCCTTCATTCCTGGAGGAAATCTATAGCCAGAGGACTTTGCAGACAAAAAGGACTATTCCTTCAGAGCTATTAAATACACATTACAGTGATGGATGCTCTCGCTGCGGTGCAAGAGCTGGGAGGTTGTGGATGGGGTTTTTTTAACTGCTTATTGATTTCCTTTGCACCCAAATGAAAATAAAAGCTGTTCCTCACCCAATAGGTTCAGGCTTTTAAGGCCAGCGAATCTCCCACCCCAGATGCCTGAAAATTTATTTTCCACTATTCTGCTCCCGGTGTGAGAAACCCACCTTTGAGCAGAGAAATTTTGGGCTGTGGTAGCGAGAGACATGGGGCTCGGGCTCTCCGTGGCTCCTTGGCTTTCTAGAAGAGCTGCATCTCTCCCTTTGGAACAGGAGCAAAGGTGTGTGGGGTGCAGGCACCCATCTGTGTAGACCTGGTTCCCCATCGTTCCTGGTTCCCTGTTTGCAGGAGGTTGGGTGAATAAACCCCTGGACCTTCAGTGCCATGTCCTGCTGCCGGGCTGGCTGCCGGGGCTGTGGGCAGCACGAGCATCACCTCCCATCCTCCTGGATGCCTTCAGCTGCAGGAACCCCCCTGAGCAAACCCAGCTTGTGGGGTAAAAGACACCAACCTAGCACAGGGGTGAGCTGGGTTTGGAGATGCTCCGCTGCTTGCTGAATTAATAAAGAGAGTTTGAGCTGCTGGAGAGGTTTTTCTTGTTGTATCATTTATTCATCACTCATAAAAACATCAAGGGGGCAAAGCTGAGACATGGAGATCATGCCAGGAAGGGATGGTATGTGCGTGTGTAGCATCATTCATGCTCTGGGGAGACAACGGCCAGTGCCTCATGAATGGAAGGGAGATCTCACCATGAATTTGGGTGCACCCCCATGGTCCTGGGGAGAACTTTGCTTATCCAGCTCCTCACTGCGGTCCCCCCTGCAAGCAAACGGTGCAGGTCACCCCACCCCAAACCCATCCCACAGATCCTAGCAGACCAGGAGGAAGATGTTTCAGGCAATAAACCCCATTCTCCTGGGCACTCATCTAAAGCGCCATTAGAAACGTACCACGAATACAACCATTCTGGCTAAAACCCCCCCTCCCACCTTGTTCAGCTGCACAGTTGAAGAGCAGGTGTGTGCAGGGCATCACCCCCATGTCAAGGCGACCCTGCTCACCTGGCCCTGCCACCACAAACAGCAGCTTGGAGTGACCCCAACCTCTTCATCCAGCCATGTAGAGCCATCCATCACCGTACTGTACACACAAGCAGCTCTGTCAATTAGCATAATTAACACACGAGGGCCAATTAATCTCTTGATTATGCCTGCCATTCACTTATCAGCTGCTATTATGGGAAGATCGGCTTTTGTACTTCTGCTTTCTATGCAAATGAGCCAGTTATGATGCCTTCATTACTCGACACACAATTACCCGGCGCAGATCCCTGTGGAATGGAGCCCGGACAGATTGCCAACGCATCCCCAGGCCAGAGCCCAGGTGGGTTCTGTAGTTCAAGTCCTCTCCATTTCTGAACGTGCCACCTCGAGTGCTGCTCCGGGACCTGGGTTTTGAGGAACTGCTGATGCTGATGATGCGGTGAAGAGCAGAGCACAAACGCTCATAGGAGTCTGACCAAGCCTTTGTCATGTTGGTGGCCAAAACTGGCTCCATCTCATGCAGCGAGAAGGACACGGGCAGAGGTACAAGGGACAAAAGCAGAGGGCTTGTGGCCAGTTGACCACCAAGGTGGCAGTGGTAGATACCACCCCAAATCAGCAAGGCAGAGGGACATGGGACAAACTTCTCCAGAGCAATTTCCAGGTGCAGGTCCAGGGAAATCACCCTCCATTCCCTGAAAGGGATGGTCCCAGCTGGGTCCCATTCCTGGGCTGCTCCTCGGTGGGTGGGTTCCGCCTGCAGCCCTCAGGTGTGCCCCGTCTGGGCTGGGGACTGCTGGGAGTGCTGATATAAAAGGCCCCTGAGCAGCCTCTTCTCCATGAGCTGGTTTTCCTGAGGTCAGGATGGAGTCTGGGGGCAGCGTGGCTGTCGTTCTCTTCTGCTGGGTACTGGCTGAAGCAGCGTCTTACAGCCAATGGGGTTTCCCTCAAAGGGATTTGGGGGTCTTGAGGGCCCGGGGGGACTCCTCCTGGAGCCGGCCCCACATACCTGCCTTCTCCCGGCCTTCTCCCTGGGCATGGGTGGACATCTCCCAGCTCAGGGCTGCTGCCCCACTGCACCCCGTGGCTGTTCAGTGCGAGGAGGCGCAGATGGTGGTCACGGTGCACAGGGACCTCTTTGGCACGAGGCGCTTGGTCAAGACCACAGACCTGACCCTGGGCTCTGCTGCCTGCCTGCCTGTGGCCCAGAATGCTGCTGAAAGCACGGTGACCTTTGTGGCTGGGCTGCATGAGTGTGGCAGCACCCTCCAGGTGAGGTGGGACACGGGGGGTAAGGGTCTCCTCCGTCCCTGCTAATGTTGTATGGGGAATGGACCTTTGCTGGGCTTTGACCAGCATTGGGTGGGTAAATGGGAGGTACTGTGGCCACCTTAGCTGCTAAAAAGTGGTGTGCTGTCACGCTGCTTATTTCATCTTGGTCCTAGAAATGACCAGGCAAAGGTGATGCCAGGGTTTAGGGTGAAGACGCCTCAGGCTATGGTGGGAAGGGGCTCAGCTGGTTGCAGCTTTCTAGTGAGGGGTGATGTGATCATGGCAGAGCTGGTTTTTAGAGGATGGGTACCATCTTCAAGCCCTTGATGGGGTGCACCCTCAAGAGCAAGGAAAGCTTGTAGTGGTTTTATGGCTTGGACAGATGCAACTGCATGCATGGGAGAACTGGGCACAGCTTGAAACTGCAGTGGCTGTTGTTGGGAAAGTCAGGCAAGGGGTTTGCTGACTTTAGCAGGAGAGCAGAAGGGCTGCTTGGAGCTGATGTGCCCCAGTTCACCTGGGGAGGAGATTTGCAGACCTACTGTCCTACAACTCCTGCCTACCTGATGTGGACACTTGATGGAGTGCCAAAGACCTTGAGACTGACTTTCTACAGGCTGGCACCTGGTTGGATGTCAATACAGAGCTTCATCGCATCCTATACGCACTGCATTGGGAATGTGGAGGACAAGCTGTGCTGTTACAGCTGATGGACCTGTGTGTCCTAGCACAGTCAGTGCTGGGTATCTGATGGTGCAGAGCTTCTGGCTGACCAGCTTGTTTTACTGATTTATCGGCTCTCCCAAATCTTCCTTCCAGATGACCCCAGACTCCTTGATCTACAAAACAAGCCTGTCCTACAAACCTACTCCTTCTGGCAACCCGGTCATTGTAAGGACCACCGCAGCTGTGGTTCCCATTGAGTGTCACTACCCCAGGTGAGCAAACAGGGGCTGTGTCTCTCCTCCTATGGGCCCAAGGTGATGGTGACATCTTTGTTAAGGCACGTATCTTTCATTTAGGAAGAGCAATGTGAGCAGCAATGCCATCCAGCCCACGTGGGCTCCCTTCCGCTCCACACTGTCGATAGAGGAGAGACTGGTGTTCTCCTTACGCCTCATGAGTGGTGGGTGCAGCCCCTTTTCCCTCTGGTTCCTGCTCCCGCTTGGCTCTTGGCCATGTGCTGAGAGCTCAGAGCTAGAATCTGGGCTAAAATCAAACCTTGCAGAAATGACACGTGGGATTGCTGCTTGGTGAAGCGGTCCCATGTGCAAGGAAGGGCAATGTACTCTTCTTCAAATTGACCTCTAACCTTGAATCTGCCTTCCAGATGACTGGAGCACTGAGAGACTCTCCAATGGCTTCCAGCTGGGGGAAAGCCTGCACCTCCAAGCTGATGTTGCTTCCAGGGGCCATGTACCTCTAAGGCTCTTTGTAGATGACTGTGTTGCTACTCTGAGTCCAGACAGGAACTCCTCTCCTCGATACGCCTTCATTGACCTCAGCGGGTAAGTGGTGAGGAGCTCTCTGGGTGGGTACTGCTGTAGCTGCCTGGGATGTTCCTGACTTCTGACCCTTGTCCAGGTGCTTGGTGGATGGGAGACTGGATGATGCCACTTCAGCCTTCATCTCTCCAAGGCCAAGGCAGGACACGCTGCAGTTCATAGTTGACGCTTTCAAATTTGCAGGAGATGACAGAAACTTGGTGAGATGTGGTGCCCAGCCCTCCTCCCCCCGCCGTGTACAAAAGCTGTGCTGTTTTATGTGACCAAATTTAATGAAACCTTGGGTGTTGGCTTAATTGCCCTTCCAGATCTACATCACCTGCCACCTGAAGGTCTCCCCAGCAGATCAAGCCCCAAATCCATTGAACAAGGCCTGTTCCTTCAACAAAGCCAGCAGCCTGTGAGTAGCTGGTGCATGTAGGGAGGGGACCAGCCTGGGGAGAGGGCTGACAGGTATTTCTCTTTCAGTTGGGCTCCTGTGGAGGGTACTGGAGACATCTGCAGCTGCTGTGAGACTGGCAACTGTCCACTGTATAGAGGATACTCCCGGAGAATGAACCCTCCAGCCAGGCGGACAGGGAGGAGCTTGAAGAGAGACATCTCTTCCAAGCAAGGTAGGGCTGTAGGTGCTCAAGATGTACCCCCAAGGCAGAGTGACCTTCTGGGCCAAGATGCTGGAAGATATTTAGCAAATATATCTCATCTTAAGGACAAACCCAGCTCTCCTCCAGTGTCCTTGGGCATTGTGTGTGACTATGTCCTTATATTTAAAGCTACTGGAGAGCTGCTCTTGCAGGGTCCACCTTTCAGTAAGCCCTGACATCCAGACTAAGCCGGAATCACCTCCCCTGCAAACTCATTCATGTCTGTTTCTTCTCAGGTGGATCCTCAAGGGCAGCAGAAGCTGAAATCTCAGTTGGACCACTATTAATCCTTGATTCAGCTCAGGGATTACAGAGTTCCTCAGGAGGTCCTGCACCATCAGGGAAGACCCCAGATGGTATGTGTGGGTTTTGACTGTCTTCAGGTCTCCACTGAAGGTGACTCCAGGCTGATCTAGTCATGGATCCCCCCCATGATTTCACACCTGGACAGACTTTGTAGAATAATCCCCCAAAAAACCATCTGGGGACTTCTTTGCAGAGCTGCCATCCACTGGCAGATGGTGGAGAGCTGTTAAATGTGTAGTAAGTGTCTCTTGTCTCTTCCAGGTGCTGCTGAAGGACTTCCTATGCTGGTCCAAATTGCCATGCTCACAGCAGCCATTGTGCTGAGCTTAACTGCCCTGGGGCTGTTTCTCATGTGCAGAAAATTGTAGCTGCCCTTCTGGAGCGTCATTGTAACCTCCCAACGCTAATAAAGAGAAATGTTTCTGTTCTCCTCTTGCCTCCTCAGTGGGGAGGAAGGACAGTGGGCAGCCTTGATCTGCTCAATTGGCCATCAGGGCTGTGCTCACGCACCATCCTCCAGGTAAGCAGTCTCCTGGGGTGGCCACAAGCTGTTGGGGAGCCACCAGTGAACCACTGGTGGGATCAAAGCTGTGGAAAGCAGTTGCCACCTAAAAGCATTTCCCAAACCACAGCACTTGGACATGGCAGGTGCCTCTGCAGGAGGACTTTCCAAATGTCCAGCACTGCTGTTGAAGCAAATAAGGAAAGAATTGACACTGCTGGAAGGATTCCTGACTCCAGAAGTCCTGTTTGCTCCTCCTTAGGAGTAATACTGGAGGATGTGACAGCTCTGTCCTGGGCTTGTTGGTGGGAGTTATTGCAGCCTTGGTGAGGAGGCACCACCTCTTGAAGGACACAACAGCAGCTCTAACTCTGAGGGTTTTGTGGGTGTTGGGTCTGAGTCTGGCTTCTGCTACTGGGAAAAGCTTGGTATTGGAGATGGGGTGGGGGCTGAAGATGGCTGGTGCTTCTGGTTGGTATGGCCTCTGCTGTATGGAGAGCAGGGAGCAACGGCTGGATGGGGAGGTGGAACTGGTGACTTTGTAATCAAGAGAAGGGGACAAATAGGGAGAGTACCACCTGGGGGCTGCAGGATTTCATAATACCATGGCTTGAGGTGCTACCCGGTATAAAGATCACACTTCTGCATCTGACAACCTTGTTTTATGTAGTGTGGGACCCTCAGGGAGCACAGCCAGGAGGTCAGATTCCTTGGGCCTCAGTTGGTGCTGGTGACCCTTGTGTGCTTGGCAGGGAGAATCCCTGAGCCTGGTGACTCTCCTCCATCCCTCTTCTCTGGAAGATCTCATGTTCTTGCAGCCACAGCTCTGCAAATGAGCCTTTCCTACCCCTGAGAAGTTGCTAGCTTGGCACTTGTGTGCCATGGCCTTGGCAGGGTGTAGAGCAGGACCCCCCTCCCCAGGCAAGCTTGGTTTGAAAGCCCAGGGATGATGCACTTGGAGCAAATATTTCCTGATTCTGTTTTCAATGAAGTAAGCAGCTGAGCTGAAATAATTGGGTGGAAAAATGAGGCAGCCATGTAAGCTTTTGTTTTTTGTGGTGTGGCTTTTTTTTTTGGCTGAGATCTTCCCAGATCAGGCTGCCAGTCTTCATGTTTTATGCAGAAGCTCCTTCCTGAAAGAGCTACAGAAGATTAAAAGCCCCTTTTTTCTTAATTTTTACCTTGACAAGGTGACATGCACTGTGAGGCTGGGCTGAGTGTGTGGCCAAGCTGTGATGCTACCTTGGAAAAGGATGTTGGTGCTGCTCTGAAGGGCGTGGAGTCCTAGCTGTGCCCTCAGGATGGGAGCTGGAGGCTGTCCTCAACAGGCAGTCCCGCATGCATGGTGCTCTTCTAACCACCTGTCTTAAGGTTCCTCATTTATCTATACAGCCACTCTCTTCCCACCCTCCAAGGAAATGTTCCACTGGGCAGGACCTGCTGCTTTTTGTCCCTGTTGTCCCATGCCACAGGGGATGATGGAGATATGTGCTCCTCTGGATGTTGCATCTCTCCTGCAAGCTCTTGCAGCTATGAAAACCCCGTTGCATGCTGGGCAGTGCTGCCAGCACCACCTCCCTTCCCAGACCCATGAGGAGCGTAATAAGCCAAGCTTTGGTGATTTCCTCTTAATTTAAGAGGTGGCCCTCTTGTGGTGTGAGCTCTAAGGAGGTAGCCATCAACATGGGACTACTCCTCTCCCCTCTTGGGACTTCAGCATCCAGGTGAGGAAATCTGGCTGGGTTCTTTGCGTCATGACATGGAAGTCCTCCTTTGCTATGGTGCTCTCTGAGAAACTCTGCGTGCAAGGAGCACTTGAGGAGCTGCTGGGCTGGTTACAGTGTGGAAAGGGATTGCTCCAAGATGTGCAGCCCTACACTTGACATGTTGCTTCTTGACCTGTGTGCTCAATTTGATTATTGCTGGCATGTCTTCTGAGTTGCCCTTTTAACCATGATGGAGAGAAACCTTAGTGAGCTGGCAGGTGACCGGTGCCCAGGGTCTGAACCCTTTTTACCCTTTGACCAACCAAAGTGGCTGGGCAGAGTGTGGGGAGAAGACCCTGAGGTGGGGGGCTCTGAACACTGTTGGATCTGAACCTACTAACACTAGTCCCTCAGCCTGTGCTCAGATCCTCTTTTGAGGCCTGTCTCCTGCAGGAAGGACTTGTGCTGGGACATGCTGGTCTCTGGGTAGTCCTCCTCTCCTGCCACCTTTCTTCCCAGCCCAGGAGGGGCTGCACATCAGCTACGGTTGCTTATAACACTGCTGGCTTCTCCTATAGATTTTAGTATTATAATTCAAAACAGCTAATAATTCTTTGATAAATTATTGATCTCAAACAATTTTTTTGCTATTTATCAGGAAAAAGCTTGGTAGGAGGGCTGAGGAGAAGGGCTTGGTGGAGAAACATCTCCCAGCAATCCAGCTCCAAGCTAAGGCTCCCAGAGCTAGGATTGCTGTGGGTGGATTAAGGAGCTGGAGAGGCAAAGATGTCTCATGGAGCATGATGGAGTGTCTAGCCAATTAAGGGACCAGGCAGGAATTTGCCCCTGGACGCTCTTAAGAGTTAGGCAGTGCCAGCTGTTGTTCCACTGTCCCCAAAGGCACTAAGATCTCTTGCTGGAGCTGTAGTAGGTGACACGCTGGTCCACTTTTTTCCTGTCTGGTTTGATACAGCCCTGTGCAATCACTTGATAGATGAAGAGAAAGTGTGTGGCATGTGCTGGTGGTGATGCTCAACTCCCCTGCTCTTTCTCCAGCTGGGAGCCCATCAACCCCAGTCCCATAACTGCTGCTTCTGCACTTTATTAGCGTTCATTTTCCTTGCGCACATAGGCAGCTGAGTAAAGACTTAATTAGGAACCTGTAAGATGCTGGCAGAACAATCAACTTGTGGGAGTGAATAATGTGAACAAGGCTGCATCGTGGTTATTCACATGTTTCTCCAGCTTGCTGCAAGTGCCCTGGTGTATGGAGAGGTTGGTGATAGGTTAGAAGTGGCCTTCAAGGCAATTCACAGGAAGAGAGGAGATCAAGGAGGTGGTACTCATTGGAATTTGAGGGTAAAAGCGAGCTGGTTGGTATGTTTGTTTGCGGATTTTTACTTTTCTATGGTAGTGGTGTGAGAATTGATGCCCATCTCCGGGAGTTGCTCTGTCCTGTCCCTCTCTGGGCATGGCCCATCTATTATTAGATGTCGCAGCAACCAGGGAAAGGGGAAACTGAGGGGAAAGGGGGGAAATCATAGAATTGTTTGGGTTGGAAAAGACCTTCAAGGTCATCTAGCACCAATTATTAAACATTGCAATGTTGATTTGTAGCCGTTCCTTAATATCTTGTTACAGCACCCAAAGAGTCCATGTAGCCAGACACTTTTCTCTGACCATGGTCCACCCTTATCCTCCAGCTTAGGGGGTTGCAGTTTATTGTTAAGCAGGATACTTGGCCTGGAGAGACTTGAGGTGCTTTAGTTCATCCTATGGGACTATCCCCTTCATGGCACTGCCATTGGTCCTACAGCAGAAGGGACCTTTCCACAGAGGATTCCTAGTCTGTAAGGTAGAGAGCTTTAAAAAAAAAGAAAAAGGAACCAGGATTACAGAATGATTTGGGTGGGAAGGGACTTTTTTTGGTTGCACTTCTGGCAGCTCTAGCCATGCTTTCCTACCACAGAGGCATCCCTGCATCAGCAGCTCCTGGAGTCCTGTGAACATGCGAGAAGCTCATTAAAAGGAAAATATTCCCTATACTGGAAAAAAAAATTTGGTGTTTCTAGAAGTCATCTTCTTTTTTTTCTCTTTTAAAGCTAAGAAGTTGGGGGAGAGGGGACCTGCTAGAGGGGCTTTTCCATTGCTGCTGTGATGTGGGGCTGGCTCTTGTGCTGGTCCAGATGTGATGTGCTTGGATGGGGAGGATCCAGGGACTTACTTCCTGAGTTCTCTCAAGCTGAGGACATGACATGAGTTGTGCCCTTTCTCAGCCTACTACATCCAGACATTAAAGAGGCCGTTAAACTTTAATGGCCAAATTTGTGTTGTTTGTACAAACTGGCGGCAGAGTATCAGAGCTAATTTCTCAGCCATGTGCATGTTTGAGGAAATTACTATATAATTATTTTCCCTTCCTTTCTGTGACGATCAGCAAAGCAAAACGTTATCCTAAGCTGTAGGATGCTGCTGGTGGAGCTTTTACAGGCAGTGACCTTTGCAAAGATGCTTCCTGAGCACTTACGTTCCTTATTGTAAACAAGGAAGAAGCCAAAAAGAAAAAACTCTGGTGTATCCTATGGGTATTTATTGCCATCCAGGAGACACAAAGCATTTCCCTGAAGAGCTGGAGTTAATTCACTTCTTGTGTTTTTGCTGCCAGGGGGAAAAAAAAACTCCTGTTCTGGTGTAAGTGGAGATGAAGGAGCAAAAGCCATTTGAAAACAACGCCGGTAAATTTTTGCCGTATTTGCCTCGATTATTTAGTGTAATTCCCTGCTAATGAATTAATGCACCACTTCTTGTTCATTATAGCTTTCCTAATTTGATTGGAGCTCTAAGTGCTAGCTAGCTTCATTACCGGCAAATATTAATGTAATAAAGTGGGTTTGGATGGACTCCTTCCCAGTGAGCTTTGTAACCAGGTGAGGTGCTTGGAAAGGTTGGGAGGAGGAAGGTCAGAGATGCTGCCTGATCGAGAGGCTTTATGAGTGCTTCTGGGTGGGCAGCAGCATCTCTTGGTGGCCACATCTAAGGGCCATGGGGTTGCCCAATCCTTGGCAGAAAATGCCTCCTTTCCCTGCGGCATCACAGCCTTGAAGGGAGGAAAACCAGAAGCTAAATAAATGTATATACATGGTACTCAAGTGGCCTTGGCCATGCAGGGAAAACATCCCTCTGCAGCCCCTCATATTGCTTTTTGCCACCTTCTCCTCCATAAACTCACACCAGAGGCTTTGGCCAAGGCTGATGCTGAGGTGGGGAATGCACAGTCCCAGGGAGCCTTCCCACCATCCCACCCACCCCTGGGAGGGACAGGACCAGCTCCGCATCAATCATTTGCTTTGATGTGAAACGGCTCCATGCATAATTTAAGCTCTGTGTTGCTCACACTGAGTGCTGGCTAAGAGGGGATGCAGAGGGAGACCTCTCTTTCTTTTCAAGCGTTTTTGTTGTTTTCTCCCAAAAGTGTTTCCTAAGTGCTGGCTGAACAGATTTTTCCCACGTTTCATCAGGCCTGAGACCTGGGCATCACCCCAGAGGTGATTGTGCATTTTGTCCCTGAGGTGACCCATGGATGATGTCCCAGGGCACCGCAAGAACCAACCAGTGGGGGAAAGTTTTGAGCCTGTAGGTGTTTGTTGTGAAAAGGCACGTTTTAAGCTAACACTTGGATGGGGAGGTAATCCCGTGACTCCGGGTATGAAGTTGCAAGGTCCCAGATACTGTCCTGATACCTTCTGGTACTTTGGGCACAGATTTCAATGAACATGTTGAGTCCCACCTGGCTCAGGTGGCCTTGGGGACACAGCTCTGCTCTCTCCTGAGGCCAGGGCTTTGCAGGACTCAGTGGCATTGCTGCTTGTTATGGGCTGGTGCTAATGCCTTTGATTTTTTTTTCACTGTTTTCCTCTTTTTTTTTCCTTTCCTCTAAAAGCCCCAACATTTTAATTATTTATTTGGAGTGTGAGTAATGTTTTGTCTGATGCTGTTCTGCCAGGGGAGCCCTGGTACATTTTGGTTTAGCGAGATCTAATTAAGAAGTCCCATCAAGCGTGTCATCCCTTGTCTTACAAGTACCTCCAGGGCTGCTCTGGCGCGGCTGCGTTTCCACAGGCTCAGCTGGACCCAGGGGCCTGTGGTCTTCTGGGGGGTATTGCCCTGCAAATGGGGGTGCTCCAGCCAAGCATCCCTTGTCCCAGGGTCAAGGCAGGATGAAGGTTGCTGCTATCTCCAGGGTATGGAGGTAAGAAGCGCTTTTGGTCTCCAATTTGCCCTTTCTGGTTGTATTTTTGGGGGGATGCTCTTCTGAAAGCAGGATGGGACCAGGCTGAAGCAGCCTGCTTCCTATGTAGGGGACGAAGCATGTGGTGATGTGACATGGGGCCACCACAGCATCTGTGGTCTCCGAAGGGGTGGTGAGGATGGAGACAGCCCCTGCGGCACCCATGTGCATGTGTGGACATGGGTGCGTGTGTGCCCACTGCCACCCAGTGGTGGGAGAGCACCCAGCCTCATGCATCGCAGAAGGTGAGAGAACGTCATAAAGAAAGATAGGTTTCCCACTGCTGTAGCAAGGGCCCTCTCTGGGTACCGGAGAGTTGGGCTCCAGGAGCGGTGGCCACTGGAGAAGTGAGTTTTGCTGGGCTGGAGGTGGTGGGGGGGCTGCCAGCTCAGCTCAGCACATCAGGCAGAGACCCTCACCTCCAGTCTGGCCTCCCACCACCCTGGGGGGCATTAAACAGCCTGGGCAGCCAGCCTCACCTGGGACTCCCACCCACAGCCTGCCCACGGCCACAGGAGCCCATTCAAGCTCAGCCTAGGGTTATCGGTCCCTGCTTGAGCTCTGCTTCAGGGATGCTGCACTCCAGCCATGCCTGTTGATGCAAACTTGTTCCCACCTTGCTTTGGACCTTCCTCATCCTCATTACCTTGCCTGATGCTCCCAGTTGACAGCATTTTCCCTCTCACCTCCCCTTGTTCTCTTGCTGAGGGTGGGGTGAAGGCTTCTGCCTGATGCCAGAAGGAGCCTTCTATTCCAGCTCCCCACCCCTCTCTTGGTAGAGCAGGAGGTTTTCTCCAGGTGTCCAGCCAAGTTGGAGCTCAACACTCCATCCATGAGCATGGAGAAGCTACCCTGGCAGCCATCCTGCAGTAGGGAGACCTCCAGCAAGCTGGGAAATTACAAGCTGGCAAGCACCAGGCACAAACGAGGATTAATTAGTGTGCCATGGCCATGGGCACCCATCTTAGGCTCATGTCTGGCCAGACTTGGCTTATGCATCTCTGTCCCACGGCTGCTTGGAGGGCTTGGCTGGCAGAGCCTGGAGAGGAGGGAGGGGAGCTGCTCTGGTTGGGGTTTTCGTGACAAATTGCATCAGGGTGAATCCATAACTCAGTGCTAAGCCACCAAATACCCTGATCCATGGCTGGGGGTGCTCCTGAACCTTCCTTTCTCCTCCAACGGGGATGTCCTGGACCTGGGGGAGAGGAGGCAAAGGGCTGCAGGGTGCTGTGATGATGCCCTGGGGTGAGAGGACAGGGTTTGTGCTTGGGATGGGCACAGCTTTGGGGTGCTGAGAGCAGTGTGGGTACGCTCTGCTGGGCGCAGGACTCCTTGCCTTCCCCCCATGCAGAGACAGGCAGGATAGGAGCCCTGGCTTGCTGCAGCAGCCCCTGGGGACTGTGGCTTTTGGGGGGTGAAGATGAGGAAAGAAGAGCCTTCATGGTCCCTGTCGCAGGGTACAAGATGGAAAGCGAGGGTGAAGGAGCGCTCCTCAGGCACCTGTAAAGAAGCAGCACTGTAGAAAGCGCCGGGACATCTATTGCAGTAATTCAGCTGCGGCACGGCAAGGAACAAATAAGACAAGATGCTGTACGTTAGCAGAGGCAGGAGGCACAGCCTCTTCTTCTGAAAACAAAGCATTTGTCTTCCAGCCACAGCAAGGAACCAGCCCCAAGAGATGCTGGGGGGCGGCCCAGCTAAAATCCAGGAATGCTTTTTCCAGCTGATGAGGTATAAGGGGGACAGTTGGAGCCTGGCGTGAGCCAGGGCTGCACGAAATAAAGCCTAGCTCTGTGGGGAGAGAGCTTGCTGCAGTCCCCCAAGAGCACATCAGAATAGATTTGAGCAAAAAAGCTGCATTTATGGCTCAGTTTTTGGCTTCCCAGGGGTGCTATGGATGATCACAGGGAGCCGTGGGTGCAGTCTGCGCTCCCATCCCCTGCAGAACTGACTTTCCCAAAGCCTGAGCCCAAGCCAGAGCTCTTCCTTAGGCTGGAAAATAGCTTGTTCTCCACTTTGATGGCTGCCTTTCATGTCAGCGAGCTCAGAAGTGAAGTCTCCAGGCAGTCGGGGGCTATTTTGAGCCCTCGCTGAAGCGAGACGTCTTCTTCCAGGGGGGGAAAACTTTCTGGTTTCACGAGCTGGAGGGATTGGGTGAGCTCGGAGGAGTTTCTTCAAAACACAAACCCCCAGCAGAGCATCTTGTAATTCAGGTCAACTCAACCAGGAGCCATGGGGAGGGTCACGAAGCTGAACACAAAGCCGAAATGCTGCTTTAAACCTCATCAAAGCCTGGCTCTGGCCAGAGCAGCTGCTGAGCATCCTTCCTGGCCAAAAATCAGCAGGATGCAGAGGTCTACGTCGTTCTGGGTCGCTGGCCAGTCCATGTCCTCATTTTATTTGCTGCTGGTCTCTTTATTGCTTCTCGGAGGAAACACGAGCCCTTTGGCCCTTCCTTTGCTTCTATGGCAATGCTCTCGCTGCCGTTCTAGGTGCTCCCAAGCAGGTTTTAGGGGCCAGGGAGGGGTTGGGGATGGAGGAGAGGGGTAGTGGCAGGGTGCTGTTGGGGAAAGGCTCGTTTAATTTGTTAATAGATGATGTCAAGAGAAAGACAAGGTGTTTTTCCAGTCCAGCTCTGGCTGCACCACCCCTTGCCCTCTCCACAGCCTACCCATGACAAGCTTGCTCTTGTCCTTGCAAGAGCAAAGTCCGTTAACTCGACATCATTAATAAGTGAGTGCCATTAATGACATCATTAATTACTTTGTCACTGGCCTAACAAATCCAGTTTTACTAGTTTGAATGGCTTCTCCAGATTTGTCTTCACGATCATTCCCATCCTCTTGAATTTTACCCATTAAAAAAACCCAAATCTCCATCCAGTATGTTCTTCTGCTAAACAATCCTGGCGAAACCCCTCTGGCTGTGCAAAAGGAGCTGCAAGGACATCACCTCCGTCTCCGTTTACCCCTGTTTTATGGCGTTTTTCCATCCGTGGGCCCGAAAGGTTAATACAGCGCTTACCGCTGCTGCCACTTGGATTTATTGGAGAGCACGAAACAAAGCTGCCACGGCTGTAAATTCATTCTTAATAGAAACGTGGGGGGAAGAAGCTATTACCCTGGTCTGGGCGGCCCTGGCTGCAGCAATTGGCTTTAAATTCCCAGCCCCAAGGTGAGCAGCTTTGCCCTGAGCTGTGCAGGAGCCAGAGCGTCCCATCCCCTCGCCTCCACCACCGTGCCTCAGTTTCCCCTCTCGCTGCTTTGGCGGCAGGTTGCAGGGCTGTGGGCGATGCGGGTGCGCCCAGACCCGGCTCAGCCGTAACACATCTTCTCGCACAGCTCCGGCTGCTCTGAATTTTTGCCTCGTGCTCTTCCTGGCATCCTTCGGGAGGAGTTATTAAAGAATGAAGCTATATCTATTAATCATGCTTTTACAATGGGGCCAGGCTGTAAAAAAGCTCGTAAAAATAAATAAGTAACCAGCTGTTGACTTGCAGAGTAATGGAGGGAGTGGAGAGAAGTTGTCCCACCCCACCTCTCCCCGTGCTGGTGCTGGGTAAGCCTGGCTGTCCCCAGTTTGGGATGTGAAAAACCAGGGGCTGATGCTCCCCTCGGGGTCCCAGCCCTGGGAGACACAGAGGAAGATGATGCATGAGCATCATCAGCATCACCTTCCCTCCAGAGTGCCCTTGGCAGGGCTCTTCTCTCTCCCAGCTTTGTCCTGGGGCTGGGACGTCCTGGTGGGGACCTGGATGGATGCTCCATGGATTAGGAGGCATCAAACCCTCCTGTGCTCTGCACATGGTGGGAATGTACGCTGAGTCCCTTGGGTCCTAAAAACTAAAAAAAAATGTAATTCAACATAATTTGGGTGAAAGGCTTTTCTCCTTCTATGATTTGGGTTGAACTCAGGGTGTTTTGATCACTGCTGCTTCCTCTTTGATGGTCATTTCACACAAGCATCCCTCACCCGTGGCAGTGATGCTGGGTAGGTCCTGGCTCGGAAAGGTGACACTTGGGGTGGCACTGGGAAAAGGCTTCAAATGGGGCATTTCTGAGCTGGCTTAAAAATAAGGAGTCAAAGCGGTGGGTTTTTTGGTGCCAGGCTTGGAAAAACCAGCATCACGCTGGGGATGCTCAGGGGCTGGTGGTGCAAATGCATCTGACGGGGAGGACACGGGGTGTTTTGTCTCCAGAACCAGGTGTTGCAGCCACCACTTTGGATGCTGAAGGCTGTGGCAAAACCTGGAAGCCGAAAAAACCACCAAAGGTGGATTTGGCAGTCCAGATTCCTTCATTTTTTAGAGAAAACCCAGGGCTTTTTATCCCCCAAATTGAGGCTGCAGCTTTTGAAACACAAAACCAGAAGCTGGTACCTAAAGGCAAGCTGGAGACATTTCCTGCATCATTTTAAGACGCTTGCAAGACTTGGAGGTCATGAATATTTCCCCTGGACATGGTATAAAGGATGGAAATTTGGGACGGGGGGGGGTGGGGGTGTTCCCCACCCCAGCTCCTCAGCACTGGATATGACAAAGAAGATGACACCGGCTCTCCTTAAGCCAAACTGGGATAAAATGGCCCAGGGAGGGATATTTGCCCTCCTTGGTCCAGCCACCCCCTCCTCCAGCATCCCCACCTCCCCAGCCATCCCCCAGCCACAACTTCAGACGCGTTGCCTCTCCCCTCCATATAAGCTTTCTTCTCTTGGTACATATATACTTATAATATATATATATGTTATGGTTGTTATTTCTCCATGACGGACAGTTTATTGATCTGAAGCTTCTGTCCACAAAAAATAAAAAAATAAAAGAAGCCAAAAGAAACCAGTTGAAAATTCCCTGAGCCTCAAAAATGACGGGTAGGTAGTTGGGACATCTGTCTTCTTTGCCACCTTTTCATGTTGCTTTTATTATTAGTATTGATTTATTTAAATATATATTTATATATTTATATATATATTTTTCTGTCCCTCCCCAGGGAATGCCCCCCATCCGCCCGCCCTCCCCAAATCCGTGCGACGGAGCCGGCGTCAGTTTTTATTTTTCATTTTCTGCTTGGCCGGGATATAAGGCAGCACCGTCTGGGTGCTTTTATCGGCTACGGTCTGCGTGCTGCTGTTCCTCGTCAGCCGCCGCGCCGGGGGTCCACCACCACCACCAGCAGCGGTGGAAGGATGCTTGAAGGATGGCCCTGCCAGCACCTTACGGGCGGGTTCCTCAGGGCCATCGTCCCCAAGGGACGTTGTGCTGTCACCGTCCCGGTCATCGTCACAGCACAGAGCGTGGTAAAGCACCTTGTCGCTGAATCGGACCCGTTCCCGCGTGCCGGCCGGCCGCTGATGGGAGATCTTCTGGCTGGTGGTCGTGCCAAAGGCCTCCTCGCTGGATGAATTCGGGGTCCCACCGCCCCGGGGACCGTTGGTGATGGGGATGCCACCGTTCATCAGCCGGTAATCGGGCTGGCGAGGTGGCAGGGGCTGCGCCTGCGGCCGAGGGGGCTCGGGACCGTCGCCTGGGTCGGAGGGGGTGGAAGCATCCAGGAAGGAGCAGAATTCCCAGCTGTCAGAGAGGATGTCGGAGGTGGGGAAATCAAGGGGTCCCAGCTCAAAGGCGCCTCCCCCCTTCTCGCTGCTGGAGGTGCTACTGGCCGTTGCCGTTGTCCAGTCGTCTGGCTCCAGCTCGAACTCGAAGTCGGACGTCAGTCGGTCGATCTGGCTCACCACCTGTGGACAGACGGACAGATGGACGGACGGATGGGCAGAGAGAAGCCGCTAGACGACACCCTCCCCATTTTGCTCTGTAATAACACCACATCCCTAAATCTCTGCCGTTTCTCCCAGCACCACTGGTGTGATGAGTTGAGAGGTCTCAGCCCAAGCGGAAGCCCCTCGGCAGGGACCAAAGCCCTCACCCATGGGCCCCAAGCATGCGGTGAAGCCTTGGGTGCCCCTGGGTGCTCGGTGCAGCAGGATGGGCCCTTCCTAGGGTGGTCCTGAGAGGGTCTTGTCCCCCTGGGACCATGAATGCCCCCCCAAATCCCTGTGAACATGGTGTCCTTCAATCCCTTGTACTTGGCCATGGGGACCCACCAGCAATTGCCGCCACCTCCACTTGGAAAAGGTGGGGAAACTGAGGCACGGGGTGGAAAATATGCCAAGGTCATGGGACAAAATCTATGGGAAGGTGGGGGGGTGGTGGGGAGAGCGTTGTCACCCCCCACCCTGGCTGGGATGCTGATGGGCTCAGTCCTCCATCTCTTGCAAGGTGTTGAGTATATCAAGACCCATTGGTTAGCTTGGGGACAGGGTCATGGGCCTGCCACGCTGCAGGAGATGGACTCCACGTGTGGCATGAATAAAACAAGCTGTTAAAGAATCAAAACTAATACATGTAATGCCCTAGTTGGGGTTCGAGCCACCGGCAGGGCTGGAAGGGGAAGACCTCCTTCCTCCCGTGGCTCCCACAGACCATGGTCTCCATCTAATGACCTTGGGATAAAGGAAGGTCATCACCTACCTTCAAGTCTTTAATGCCATCCAGCTTAAGGGCTGCCCAGCACCGAGCACAGCACTAATCCTACCCGGGGCTCCCCAGTCCCACTCGAGCCCCCTCTGCCGTGGCACCCGCCTGGAGTCTCCAGGAGCATCGTGATGTCTCTTGGCTGGTGTTTCTGTGTGTGTCTCTGCTTGCGGGGGTGGTGTGTGGCTTTATTTTGGGTGGGAGGCAGAGCACGACGCAAAAATTCAACTCGGCAGCAGTTGGAAGTGTGTATTTTTGGCAGGGTTGCTGGCTCGCTCCCCCCTATCCTTGCTGGCAGAGGGCCTGGCTGGTCCCAGGGCTGCCAAGCAGGAGGTGGGCAGTGGCAGACAAGGCGGGGGGACCGGTGGGAACCCCTCAAAACCCCTCGTACCTGTTCATCAATAGGTGTTGGACCTCCTCACCCACCACAAATAATGAATCATGGCACATCTCTCCATGATTTCTATGCTGCTGGTATCCCATAGCTTCATTTTTTCGAGCACTTTTGCTGGGAGAAACTGAGTCCTTGGGCTCAGAGACCTCATCCCATCCTCAAGCTGGGTGGCCAAAGGTGGGCACCCCAATGCTGCTGCTGTGGTGCCTGGTTGCCCTTGGTCTCTGCAGTGCCTTTGCTAGATGCTTATGTGCAGATGTTTGGGTCAACACCCCAAATCACTAGAAATGCACCATCAACCACGGCTCCTCGCAAAGCTCTCAGGGTGGACGAGGACGCGTGGGCAGAGTTAAGGGTAATTTAATATGCCTGGGCATCTGAAACCAGGAGCCCGGGGGAGGTGATTATGCTGCCAGCAGCCAAAGTGGCTCCGTTACTTTCTGATGACCTAATTTTAATAAAATTCCCATATTCAAGCTCCAAATTTCACTCATTCAGCCACCCTGCCCATGCAGCTCTCCTGCTTTGCCGAGCTCCTGAGGTGACGGCACCGAGGATGGTGGGCCCCAAACCTCCAGTTGCTTACCGGGGGGATCCAGCCGTGGGCATGCAGCACCCCCTCTTTTAAATCAGCTGCAGGTCCCCATGGGACATCTCCAGGTCCTGGTTACAGTTAGGACCATTTATTGGGCCACCAACGCTGTGTGACAAGCTGGGAGCATCTCTGGAGGACAAAATAGTGTCACCTCCACAGGGGCACGACCCCAAGGGGTCCGATACGGTTTGGGTGAGGGTGATGGGGCTGGATGTGTGCTATTGCTGCCTGCTGCAACTACAGAGCAGAGCAATTAGGGAGAACTGGGAATGAGGAGACCCTTTCTGAGATGGCACCAGCTGGCGTAACCAAGAAAATGCAAGTTGAAGGGCTGGGGATTGCTGCCTGGGAGCGTGTTGGAGATAAAAGATGTCAAAAAACATGTTTCCAGGGAAAAAAAAGGGGTAGGTTGAAAACGAGAGGAGTGCTCCAACCATCCAACCTGAGCACACAGGATGGACACTAATACACCTTAATGGCCCTGATCAGCCCCACATGGGACCCCCACCTGCCCCCACCCATGGCCCAGAAGCCTATATAAGCTCAGCCCTGGGCTGAAAGCCCTCTTCTGAGCTGTACTGTATGAGAACTTGTCCTCAGTCCCATGTGCTGGCCCTATGGGTGGTTTATCTCTGGATAGACCTCTTGAAGCCCATCCCTAGTCCTGCCTGCAGAATGGACCTTGGACCTACATCATGCCCCTGTCTCCTGGAGGGACTTTGGGTCCCCAAAGCAGGGTAATGCTGGGGATAATGAACTAAGCGCTTCCCATCCCAGGCAGCAGAGGGTGAATTGCCCATGCAAGACCTCCAGTGAGGGTGGGCAGGGATTCATCTGTCCTTCAAGCTTTGGCTTTGGAGGGTGCTGAGGACAAGCTGGGAGCAGCTGTAGGAAAGTCTTGAAATTGGAAAAGGCGATTGCTTCTGTTCCCAAGGCTTTTTTTTCTCTTTTCTTCAGGGAAGAAAGGCTGAAACTTGAAGAAAAGAGGAAAAAAAAAAGACTAGGTGACCTCTTCTTTCGTGGTGACAAGAAAGAATTAGGAAAAAGGGCAGGAAAAGAGCTGTCTTTGGGAAACACCCAGCTATTATGATTTTTTAATAAGGCAGCAGATGATTCTGCTGAAAGCCTCAGCTCAGATGAGATCACCTCTGTTTTGAGAAAGGCGCGGTGATTACAATGGCGGGTTCAGGCCAAGCAGCTCCCTGGGTTCTCCGAGCTGGGTCCCCATCACACAGGGTCCCTCCTCATCCTCACCAAAGGGACCCTCTGAGATTTGGGCTCGGTTGGTGCCAGGAGGAGGGGATGGGCAAAAATCCTGGTCCTCGTCCCCATCCCAGTCCTCGTCGTGGCACACGGGGATTAGTGTCACATCAGCAGTGGCTCACTTGGGGCTATTTTTAGGAGCGCTTTCTATTTTAAACAGGATATAGTGGCACGGGGAGGCGGGGGGGCATGTTAAATACCTACATGACACTTGGTACCTGCTGAGGATTTAAATGTAAAGCTGGATTTGGGGGTTTCTCCCCACTTTTCTCCTTCCTGAGGCAGATTGTCAAAGCTTTTTCAGCTGCTGGCAGAGGGAGCTGGGGTGAGAGTGGTGGGGAGGGATGGATGGCCCAGATCCCATCCCATCCAACATCGAGGATGGCCTGGGATTGAGTGGTTCAGGGTGAAACCTCGCTGATGGTCTCATCCCTTGGGAATTAGGAGGGTTCTGTCTTCCTGCAAGCAGGTGATGAGGGTTGAGGTGTCCCCAGCGTGTGCTGGAGGTGCCATGGGGGTGATGAAGAGAGGACCTGTCTCCATCCTTCCTCACTTTTAGGTTTCCCCTTGTTGGTGAGACAACAGAGTGTCCCTGGTCAAACCAGAAGTGCCCAGCAGCAGGAAAAGAGGGAGCAAAAACAATTCCCCCTGACCTCAGGCGTGGTGTCACCAAAAGGCCTCACCCTGCTATGCCTGAGTGCCCTGAAGACAGGTGCTGGGTGGCCAAGGGTGCTCAGCTCTCGCCCAAAGGGGTGAGCAGCTGGAGGATGAACTGGAGCGAGGCAGAGGGATGGGCTCACATCCCCATGGTACCCGATAGAGATAGGCACCAAGCAAGGATGCACTGAACCTGTTTACCTCCCCTAAAACCCAGCTCCTACCATTCAGCCCAACTGGGAGTGCTGGGTGCTCTCCTTGCCCCCATGGACAGTCCAGCATCCGTGCTGCTGGCAGCCAGAAGCTTTTCAGATAAAAGCCTGATTGCCCCAAATGGGGTGTTTACCTCCCCAGCTAAGGCAGATGTTGAACATCTGGAGCATCGTTGGCTTTTAATGAGATTTTTTATTATTGGCTGCAAATCCAGCACGGACGTTCCCAGCTGCCAGTTGGGCTTGGTGGCTTCAGCTTCCACATTTTGGCCATGCTGGTTCCTACTGAGGAGCTAAACCTCCTAGAAGCTTGAAAAGAAGCTGGAGAGGTGAGGGATGAGGTGGGAGGCTGAGAGGGGACTTCAAAAGCTTTATGGTAATTGGTGATACATATTCCCAAGGCCAGGGAAGGAGCTGGAAGGTGCTGGGATAGAAGTGGTGCGATCTAACAGCATGGATGGGATCTGCAAGGGGACTGTGTGGCCCAGGCAATAAAAAAACCCAACTCCATTCCCAGATCATCCCGGAGGCACTTGACGCCGTCACCTTGAACATCAGTTCCTCCCTCCATGGGGAGAAAAGAGCCACCTCAAAGCCCAACAGCCCCCCAGCCAGACATCCCCGGAGCAGGGACCTTCTTGCAACTCTCAAACCATCTCCTGGCGCTGGCAAGGTGAGTAAATATTTAATAAGGAATAAATGATTAATTTGAGCTCGCAAACTGAAGCTGGGTTACAGGGGCCTCTCTTCCTGGAGCTGAGGCTTATAAACGAGCACGTTGCGGATCTTGGGATCATTTGCTAGATCATCAGCTGCTAAATAGTTCAAAATCATCGTGCCGATCTCTAAAACATGTTATTATTAGAATAATAAGCTGCCTTCTCGCCGTGAACTTTCCCAAGCGTTCCCAGCTAATCACCTATTGATTACAACATCATTAAGGTATTTATTATCATCAGGGATTGCAAGGAGGCTTTTCCTCCTGCCACAGGCTTGGAGGGGACCCCTCGGTGCTGGGCAGTGGGATCCCATTACTCCCATGGGTAGGAGGATCCTTACCATGGGATTTTGGGGGGTTTGCCCATAGGGAGGCTTGCACAGAGATTTGTTTTTATTTATATTGATATGAATCTACCCCATGGATGGTTTCAGACGCCCCAGTCGGGAAGTAGCTCGGCTGTGCTGTGGAGATGGCTGGGACCTCCTGGGGTGCCTTCTTCCCCGTGGCATCACCCGTATCCCCGTGGGAAAAGGCCGGGGCTGGCAGGAGGTGCGTGGGAGGGCAGGCGGCGTGGCAAGCGCTCGGCGGAAGCGCCTTCCCTGCCTGCCTCCTGCCTCGCTTCTACTTCCAGTGTGTGCCATTTCCATCAAAGATGTTAATAATCATTTTCCCCGCACATAATACAGCCCTGTCTGGGAGCGCTGGGGAATAATTATATACACACACGAGGGAAAGAGGGAGGGAGGGAGAGTGGGAGCGGAGAAGCGGGTAAAACAGCATCCTGACTCAAACGGACATCTGGAATGACAGCCTTCAGGTGCAAACTGCTCCTGGGAGCTGGGGATGGAGCCTCAACCAGGGTCTGGGCCCACCTCGCATCCCCAGGGATGGGCCAGCAGAGCCATCCCCCACTGAAGCCTCCCTGTGGGAGCATCCCGCCATCCTGGTGCAGTCTGGGACTCAGAATCTCTGCTGAAGGAGGGACAACCTGGGAGAAAAGCCTAATGTGAGCCAAAACTGGCTGTGCCTGGAGCTGATGAGTGGTTTTGGAGCAGGAATCATCCCTGGGTGTGAAAGCCCTTGTGCCCACACAGGCGTTTTGATGGCTTCGGGGCTTATTTTTCTCAAGGTGGTTATGACCTGGCTGCTTCTTCCAGACCTGCAAAGTCCTGGTACCCAGCTTCTCTTGCATGGAGAACCTGGAAGGAGCCGCTCCAGCATCACCCCGTGAAGGTTTTCCAGCTCCATGGGTGCAGTAGGTTTGGGTCTCCCCCATCCTCGCTGACCACATCCAGCCCTGCACCCTAACCCACGGCAAAGCCCTGAGCAGAGGAGATGGCTGCAGGGATGGGCATTTCCAAAGCCCCCATGGTGGTTCTGTTGGAGAGTAGCCCAATATCACAAGTGCCAGGGCCCTGTGGGCACTGATGGGCTTTGGTGGCCCTGAGCAGCCCCTCCTGGGACCCTCATCCATGAGCCCACTGAAGCTCGGGGCCATCAGTCCCTGCCTGGGGCTGCAGGGTTGCCTGTCCCCAGCCTTATCTCCATGTCCTGGCCCTCGCCTCCAGCTGAGGAAGAGCATCGCTACATGCAAGGTAAACAACCACAGGGGCTTATTATTTTTTCCATCTTCTCTTCCTCCAACATCCTAGAGCTTAGGATTTGCCAGCCTGCTGTCTACCACATAATTTTCTGGGTGGGCTTGAAAGAAATACACATAGCCTGTTTCCATTGCACTTCCTCTGAGTGATCCAGAGGACAAGGAGATGAATTTCCAAAGCCTCTAATGCCATGGAGTCACTGGAGACCAGTTTAGCCTAGTTGGACTGGTGTGTTTTAGCTCCAGAGCCTGCTCCTGTACGGAGTTTTATGCTGGTTTGTATAAATTCAACTGTTTGCTCCAGAGTTATATGGGTATGTTCAGGAGTTGTTGAGAAGGGTTGAAGTTTAGGAGCCACCTTGCGGTGAGGACCTCGTAGCTGGCTCTTTGCTGACCTGGCCATGATGTCTCAGGGTGTGAGGGGGCTTTTGCAGGGCAACTATGGGATGCAGCCTGGGAGGTCACTGGTGTCTGGGGATGTGCCAGCTCCATGGAATAATCATCCCCAGACCTCAGTGCTTCCCAACACCCTCCGGAGAAGTCATCTCATGGGGCATGAGCCCCCTCTCTGGCACAAAAGCAAGGTCTCCCTAGGGTGAGGGGCAGAGGATGGGTGTCCTCCGGCCACTCTCTGCTCCTCAAAGCCCAGGTATCTGCTGCACCCAGCTCAGCTATTCATCCTCCTCCGTTGAGCCTGCTTCCCAAAATGTGTCCCCAAGGAATGCCGAGAGCCCTTGCCCCCTCCCTTGTGTCCTCAGACCACCTTCTCCTCTTCTCTGCTCTGACACATGCTGGTACAACCTGGCTTGGGCAGCCTACCACAGATGCTGCAGGGCTATTCAAGGTCCTTCTCACCCCAAGAGCGGGACAGGGACCTCATGGAGCCATACAAAGCTTGGTGGGGCTTCAGCTGTGAAACGGTCAGAGATTTGTCCCATCTTGGTCCTCCTTATCCCTATGCATTCCCATCAGGAAGGATGCTTATATGAGCATGGTGGTCCCACCTGGCCTTAAGTCCATGGGCTCAATGAAATGGGCCACTTGCCATCATCCTCACTTTAAAGACCTCTTTAAGGTCCTGGAGGAGCATGAAGTGAGCTCGGGCTAAATGGAAAATAGCTCTGCCTCCCGATTACTACTTTTATTGACTATTTTTAATCCATCAGAGATTTGTTGAAGAGGTTTTGGGCTTCCCCTTGTTGGTGTTGTGGGAATCAGGGGCAGGGTGTGTGCTTTTTTGCTTTGGGTGGCCCGGTTTGCTTTCTGCCGCTGGAAGGACCAGCGAAGCCATGGAAGAAAGAAAAAATCTCTAGGGATGCCACAGCCAGGTCGAGACCTTGCAGCAA
The DNA here is from genome assembly GCA_033124195.1 of Coracias cyanogaster. NCBI lineage: Eukaryota > Metazoa > Chordata > Aves > Coraciiformes > Coraciidae > Coracias > Coracias cyanogaster. The sequence goes on from JAVSBS010015937.1 coordinate 33,267, forward strand.
CCCAGTGGGGTGGTGTGGTGGGACTTGGCATCCCCCCAGTGCTGGCTTTCCTGGCAGGACAACCTCCCTAAAATCTCCCTGACCAAGTGGGGCCACCTAAAGGAGGACACTGCATCCCAGGGGATGCTTCAGGCTGGAAGATGTCACCTCCCTGACCATGGCCACATCTACACCGAGGATGACATTGGTCCACCTGCATCAGCATTCTCTGGGTGGCACGAAAATGTCACCAACCCGCATGGGGCTGCTCTGTGGTGGCCCCAGGGAAAAACCTCTGCCAGTTTCTGCCCTTCCTGGGGGGAGATGAGGTTTGGCCCAGCTCTGGATGTAACCCCACGCTCAGGCTCATGCCATGGAGAGCCTACAAGTGCCCGCCTGCCCTACTGCAAAAGTCACTGCCACGCCAAGCTCAGGGCTTTCCATCCACTGCTTCCCCATCACCTGCAGAGACGTCCTAAACTACCAGCCCCATCTAGGTCCCCTTGCCCCCAGTCTTGGAGACGCGTGGCCCAAGCAACTGAGCTGCAGAAATCTTAAATTCCACACCAAACGGACTCTGCCGCGCCTCTGCGCTGGGGGGAAACTCCAACCACAATTTACATGTGTGCATATATTTATACATATCTTTTTTTTTTTTTTGCAGGAGCAGTGGACCCTGGCAGCCAGGTTACGTGACAGCCAGACACTTTAGCCCCCCCCTCCCACCTCATGGACCCCTCCTCATTGCACCCAGGGCTGATGCCATCCTTCCAGTGCTCTCTGCAGTGCCAGAGGGACCCACCGGCCCCTTGCTGCCCACCTCTCTGGTTTGGAAGGGATCTGGAAAACACCCCCTGAACCTCCCCACCAAGGCAGAGCAGAGCTGACCACGCACGGTGCCGATGGCACCGGCTCCTCCAGCCGCCATGTGTAACCCCATGGCGCTTCCCCCACCGCCAGCACCCACAGAGCCGGTGCCTCGGCCGGGCCCCCCAACCCCAAATAAACCCCAGTGTCAAGGTCAAGAGTAATTTTGCAAACCCCCTTCTTTTTCTCCACCCACTCTTTTTTTGAAAATGCTATTGCACCTCGGCTGTGCCAGGTCCCTCGTGGGCTGGATGGGTTGTGGGTGCTGAGCTGGCCCTAGGGACGGGGCACCCTTATGTGGGGCCAGCAGCTACCATGACTCACGCAGGGATGGGACCTACCTCCCGGAGCTCCTTGGCCACCTCCTTGAGCTCCTGCAAGATGCCTTCCAGTTGCCCAATCACCATTTTCATCCGACTCCGGATCCTTTCCCTTTCACAATTACTCTTGCTGCTGCTACAATTGCTGCTGCTGCTGCTGCTGCCGGGGTGGTCACTGGGCTGCCTGTCCTGGCAGGTCTGGGAGTCCATCCTTCCCTACCGGCCTTGGTTCCCGGCCCCAACGACTCTGTCCATCCTGCTCCCCTCTAGCCGGGTGGCCTGGCGTCCGCGCAGCCCCTCTCGGCCGGGGACCTTTCAACATCTTAACGTTCCCCAGCCTCCAAGAAAGTCCCAGCCACGCGCTCGCCTCCCTGCGAGGTCGGGGGGCTCCGGTTCGGAGCGGGGAGCAGGGTCGGGGTGCACCATGCGGAGTCGGGAACGCTGCAGGCGAGGCTCAGCCAGTGGCCAGAGGGAGATGTAGGGTGGCCATGGGGTGAGCTGAGAAGGTGAGAGCTGCCTGGTTGGGCAGAGCTGGAGGAGGAGGAGAAGGAAGAAGAAGAGTCCCTTGGATGTCCCAGGAAGCTGAAATCCAGCAGCTCACGCCTCGTCTGCTCCCCGGTGCTGGGGAGGGGGACACAGGGCTGGGTGTCCCTGAGGAGTGATGCTGCTCCCCACGTTGTCGGGCCCTTGCTCCAGGGTCGACAGCTCCAACACTGGGTGGTGGTGGTGGGGGTCTCCCGGCTGGGCCCTGGCTCCCCTCCTGCAAGAACAGACAGACAGACAGACGGTGTGAGGAACCAGACCTTCTGGAGGCAGAAAACTCAAGGAGGGGACTCTGCATGAGGACAAGCCCCCAGGTAGCCCCACAGAGGCCACCCCTCATTCGGGGTGGCAGGATGGGACCCACCACTATCCCTGGCATCCCTCCTTTTGTTCCCCCCCCCAAGTTTGAGAACTGGAGTCTAGGCAGAGCAGGGGCTTGCTAAGCCAGATGGATGGATAGATGGACAGACAGCCAGCCAGCCAGCCGTGCAGCTCAGGAACTTACCTTCGAGATCCAGACCCTCCTTGGCTCCAGCCCAAGCTCTTCCTTGTCCTTTCTTTTTTTTCCCCTTCTTTTCTTACTTCTTCGCCCTCCTCCTCCTCCTCCTCTTCCTCCTCCCTCAGGGCTTTTGCGTGGCACAAGAGGAGTCCGGGGGCCACTTCCCTTCGGGCGCTGTTGGAAGGAGTGAGACGTTACCAGAGGTGACAGTCCGCCGCGGGGGTGGGGAACCACACATGTCCCGGGGGACCCCTCCGCTTGTGGGGGGGGGTGTCAGGCAGCATCCTCCCCCCAAGGGGGCCGTCCCACCGCCATCCTCCTCCCGGCTTCCAGTCGCGGAGGGGGAGAAAACCTACTTTGCCCACAAATAGCCCCTTGCCTTCCTGGGGTGGGGGGGGGCGGGAAAAGCAAGGGCGGAGGTGGAGTGGGGTGGGGTGGGGGGGCGCATCCCCCCACAGCTGAGGGGTGCGCACGGGGAGGGGGGGTCCCGGCATGCTCGCATCCTCCATCCCCGCTACCCGCATCCTCCATCCCCGCTGCTCGCATCCTTCCTCCCTGCTACCCGCATCCTCCATCCCTGGTACTCTCACCTTCCATCCCTGGTACCCGCATCCTCCGGGGCACCGGGGCTGGAGGATGGCGGTACCTGCATCTTTTCCATCCCCGGTACCCGCATCCTCCATCCCCGCCGCTCGCATCCTCCATCCTCGGGTACCCGCATCCTCCATCCCCACCGCTCGCATCCTCCATCCCCGCTTCCCTCACCCTCCATCCCCGGTGCCCTCATCCCCACTGCCCGCACACCCCCCCCCTTCTCTCCCTCCCTCCCGCTCCGGTGCCCCCGCACCCCCATTCCCTCCCCCGGTGCCCCCCGGGACCGACCGGCGGCAGCGACGCCGGTTCAGAGCCGGCGGCTCCCCGGGCGCCGGGCGGGCGGAGCGGGGCGGGCGGCGCCCGGCGCCCCGGGCAGAGCCATGGGGCGGGCGGAGCGGCGGTGGGCGCCCGGCCCCCCAGCCCCAGCCCGGCCCCGGCCGCAGCCTCCCCGCTCCCCGCGGCTCCCCGCTCCGGCTCGCCCGGCGGTTGCTGTGTCAGAGAAAGGGGCCGAGCCTCCGCCGGGCGGGGGGGAATTAAAGGGGCCGGGAGCCCCTTTGCGAGGATGGGGAGGGGGGGAAAGAGCCGAGGGAAACTGAGGCAGCGCTGGGGGGGAGGAATCGCTTCCTTTGGGGGGGCTGTGCCTCAGTGTCCCCACTCTGTTCCTCCTCT
>JAVSBS010015938.1:0-34323 GCA_033124195.1 Coracias cyanogaster
TTCACCGGACAAAAGCATTACCAAAATGTACATCATTACATATGCAAAGACCTCTCAAGATGACTCTTGTGTGCTTATTGCGGGAGTCTTGACCGCCATTGCTTCTCTAATCACTTTGAAACATCTAGCAGAACTTCTTACGAAAGACACAACATCAGTGTTTTCTTACATTATCAAGATAACCACTGTTAAGTTTATACTGTGCGTAATGTGCACTGTGAGACTTTCTCGTAGAGGAAGCAGATTTGCATTTTATGAACTTAATACCCAATTTAATCAGCAGAGTATTTGTTTTCACCAGCCATAAACAGAAATCTGCTGACCGATTTTCAATAAACTCATGATTGCAAAGGCCCAAGGTCAGAACTATAAAAGTGTCCCTCTTTCTAAAGTTTTTTTTGTTGCCATTGGAAGTTACTAGTGTAAAGTTAGTTCTGTATTTGACATTTATGATGTCGCAATGATTGATGTTTTGATCTCTTGATCTCTCTTTCAGCTCTTCACAACATCAGTCTTGTGGTGAGACACTGCTTCGCTAGAGATTTCAGTCACCAGGGAGAGATGAGCGTTCTTACCTTTCAGTGCTTCGTTAATGTAGCTCCGATAGTAATGTGTTCGCCAAGTGTCATTGAAGTTGAAGACACCCCTTTCAGATACCCCATTTTCAGTCACGTAAATGGGAGGGTCATTGTACTCTTCCTTTATCCATCTCAGGAGCTTTCGGAAACCAAAGGGTGTCACTTTTAGCCAGAAGGAACCGGAGTTCAGCCAGCTTCGGTCAGTTACTGAAGCTACACCCCTGCAGAGGAAAACACACTGATCAAGGGGCCAGTCCCAAGTGCCTGACACCTCACTGCTGCAGGGCGGAGTTCTGCAGAAAACGGAACCAGAGGCGACCTTGTGGCAAGCTGGTGAATGCACAGCGGGCTGAGGTGCTGCTGGTGCTCACAAGCCTCTAGAAAGCCCTTCTCATGCTTGCTTTACATATTCTGCTTAAATCAGCTATAGCTGAGGACATGATCTTAGCTCCAAATCTTTGTACTTCGACACCATTTCTATTGTTCAATGTATAACGCAGTCCTCAAGCACACAAAATTACCATTTACACCTATGTCGAGGAATGCAAGACTGAGCCCAGTGTCCTACGAGGCTAAACCCCAGGGGCTGGGATGCAGCAGCACAGGGAAGTTATAATAATTTCATACCGTTTCTGTGGAAACGTTTCAGAAAACAGCCTATGTTCAACCCCGCCACGTGTGGTCCTACAGTTACCTTAACTCTCACCAGAAAAATGAGTAAGCTCTTACTGTTTTATCTTTTGAAGATGGAGAAAGAAATTGGTAGCTAAGTAACTCTTGACTTACTTATACTTAACCGTGAAGTGATTTTGTTGGTCAGGCTTTGAACTTACATTTATCTGATGGGGTGTGGGAACTAACAACAGTTTATCAGCAAAAGGAGCACTACCCATAAACCAGGATAATCGAGCAGTTCAAACTACAGATTGGGGGCAGGAATGACGAGAAATCCCATTCACAGCTGATCCCAAACCACAGGGAGACTCACAAATGAAGATTCCTTCCTTTAGTAGATCCTCAGATTTCCTGTGTTGTACTTTAAACATTCATGTTTATCAGGTCTCTAAAAAAGGGCTGTTGCTGGACTTGTGTGACCATAACAGCACCACAGGTACCGTTTGGGGCTATTTTCCCTAGTATTGGTTCTAACAGCTTAAAAGACCTGTCCCACAGCTTTATTTGCTAGCAGGTCACGCTGCTTAGTTGGCCCAGGCTCCAGGTGTGCGTATTGTACTTGACCAGTCATTTACATTCATCTCTTACCTATCAGAGTCATACGACAGAATACCAGCAGGATACTTTATGTTGTATGTTAAAACTGTAGTGTAATGATTTAGACCGAAGTAGTCGTATGTGCCTTTAATTCTTTGCTTTTCATTTTCAGTAAATTCTGGAAGTCTGCAACAGAAAACAGAGAAAAGCGTTGACCCCTCAAAATGTAACTTTTCTTGGGATTTTTCCCTTTCTTTTGCTCCTACCCCTCTCCAGTCCTGTTGTATAAATTAACCTTTTGCTGACTATGCAATTCATGCTGCCTGCTCTAACCTCCAAGAGAGGAGCAGACCTTTCACTGACCAGAAAAGAGGCACCTGGTGGCTAGAGGTCCTGCTCAAACTTCAGACCAGAAGTTTGACCATCATCTGCTTTATGAGACCAGAAAGTGTTTGCGCAGTCAGGAATGCGTTGGGAGGAACCAGGGACAATCATTTTGGTTATGTGCTCACCATGCCCCTGCAGAGACCCAGGGCTGCAGTGTTAGTGAGTGAGCTCACCAAGAGCATGACTAGCTCTGATCTAGGGAAGCATGAAATGGTGCCTCCTAAAAGCCAGTGACATCCAGGGGGTCCTGTCCTCGCTCAGGGGAGCTGTCACGAGCCCCCTCAGAACACTGTACTCCTGCTTGCACGCACTGAAGATGCATCCAGCCATCGGAGCTAAGATGTCCCTCAGAGCAGCAGGGGAGCTCTCCTCTGTGTGGCAGTAGTACGTGGTAGGTCATGGCAGAGGCTAATGCAGCATCGTCTCAAACTCTGGCTTCCACACAAGAAACAATAAAAACTTCTGAGCTTTCTCCCTGAGATCCATGCTTTGAACACACTCCATGTGGAATGCTGGCATCCATGGTACTAGCACCACAAGCAAAGGGGGAGGAACCATGATCCTTCTGGAGGAACACAGGAAAACCCTGGAGAAACTGGGAACTAGGCTCTGGGTGTGGACTCTACCATTTAGTCCCAAAGTGCTTGGTTCCCTTCAAAAGAGAGGCCTCCCCAGAGAATAACATTCCCTTTTGGGATCTGCAGCACTACAGAGCGTAAGAAACGGAGTCAAGGAATTCCAGGGTACCCTGGAATGAGGAACAAGGTTTCAGCTCTCTTTTAGCCAGAAGAGAGAGAAAATTCTCCTGGGAATTACATCCCAACCCCTACTGAAAATGCAGCCGGTGCTCCTGGCAATTTGGTGACGCTAGAGAGTCTGCAGTCTCTGTCGCAGGGACTGAGGACAGGACTTCTTCCCCAGGCTGAGATGCTTGGGCATGTTATCTCATCAAGCAACACATGTGACTTTGCTCTCTCATTAATGGGAGCAACCACCAGAGAAGAAATAATGTGTCACAGTGTCTAAGAACGCAAGTGTTTTAGGCACGTCATATAGAAGCATAAATCTTAAGAGACCTGCCTTTGCTGCCAAGCACACACCAACTCCCTCATTTCACAAGCGGTCTGTCACATTTTCAGAGAGGAATAATCAGAAATAGCCCCAGAGTTAATACACCCCATTAAATCTCTATTAGAGTGAAGAGGGAAAAAAATGCTTTCCTTATATATGCCTAGAAAGGGAAAGAAAAGGAAAAACACACACAGTGGAGCACTGCTACCACTGTAACGTTAAGAACAATTAACAGGAATGGGAAAAAAGACCAGTAATTCACAGGGACCAGTGAGTTCTCAGTGCTCGAATTCAGTACCTAGTTTTAAGAAATATTAAAACACATTTACCATGGTCATCAGGTGTCTAATTCAGAGCACTTACCGTATCACTCTCAGCTGGCAACTTTTTACCCCAAAGATATGTTATATTAGTATGTTTAGTTTGCAAGAGAGGTAAGGACAGGGAACAGGCAGAATGTACACTGGAGTTTTTCTGTGAGGATACAGTAAGATTTTTACAGTAACACTGCCATAGAATCATGGAAATTTAGCAATTCTGTCAGAAAAGCAGGCTTCAGCACAGCAAGTAGAACACAAGCAGGGGTGTGCCTGGGCTCTTACCGGGACCGGCTCAGACCCTGAGCCAGACTGCGTTCCCGAATCCTCGTTTTCATCACTTCATTATAATCACCATTTTTGAAAATGGGGTGAGCAAACCAGCCTAGAAGAAACTAAGCCAGGAAGTAAGGGAGAATGATAAATTATGTATCAAAACAAGGGATTTAACAATTTCTCCTTCATAGGTAGTACCTGAATTTAAAATGAACAGGCACATGGAGATGTCCAGGGCTGCCCATATAATGGCAGTAAATTTAATAATCTTTTATCACTGCAACCACATTTTGTCTCATTTCTGTTGCTTCCTTCATCAGCCACTGGAAGAGGGGGACACATTTCCTCACAGTGATGCCTCTGGCTCATTCTTTTCTTTCAGTGAGTTGCTGACCTGGGTTCTGGGCATCTCCAGCACCCAGAGAGGGGGTGCCACCATGAACCGATCCACGAGCAGCAGGGAGAGCTGTGACCGGGTGTCTCTGTACCTGCAAGTATTGTCTGGCAGCATTGATGTCGTCCTGCTTGTGTGGGTTCCTTGGTTCTGCCCAGTCAGAGTTGATGGTGATAGAGATTAATCCTCCTTGTTTCGCCCGGTAGGTCTCATTGTAGAGGTGCCAGGCTTCTGCGTGGGCCTTTATTAAGTTGTGCGCTACCACGTAGGGGGCTCGCCCTGGCCGAATGGAGACACCTGCAGAGACAGGGACAGCACAGGCAGCGGAGCTTCTCAGCTTCTCATCGGCTGCACCCAGGTAACACAACACCCAGGACACCCAGAACTGCCCAGCGGTAAATGACAAAACGTGCAGCACCTGGTGCCCTCGGGCCCAGCCCTGGGCTGAAATCACGGGGATCACAGAGACAGCTGAGATTGCAGAGACAGCTGAGGGCACAGCTGCAGCGAGCACGCTGCGTGGGACCATGCATCGCCCTCTCTTCCCCCTGCAGTGGGACACAGGCTGGTTCAGCTCTCTGCCAGCCCCAGTAACAGGCTGCTGCCACCAGTATGGAGAGCAGAAAGTTGTGTGTTGAGGCCAGCTCCCATCTCTCCCCTTCTCCTGCTTCTACCCTACAGCAGAGCTGGGCCCTCCCCCAGCCCTAACCCTTCTCCAGTCCCCAGAGCTGGTCTGGAAATGCGGTCTGCTCCAGATAGCCCCTGTAACCTGGAGGTTGAAGAGAAGGTGTGGATTAGAGAAATGGAAGAAGGAGGATGGTCCTTGGGAGATGACAGGCAAGGTGGAAGAAGGACCTGTTCACACACCACAGCAGTCCAAACCCCATTCATCTCTAGCATGTCTTCCTTGCTCTCCCTTCGCAAGCCCCTGGCATCGACTCTGCTGCAGCATAAAACAGAGTTGTGCCTACAGTGCTGTGAAGGCTCTGAGGAAGTGCCCAGCAGTCCTACCTGGAGCAGCTGTGCCAACACCGTAGCCAAGATATGCAGTGTTGTAGGGTTCATTGAGGGTTATCCAAAATTTCACTTTATCTCCCAGTCTCTGGAAAAGGAGCTCAGCATATTCCTTAAACCTCTGAACTATAGTATCATTCTCCCACCCACCGATGTTCTGCAGCGCCTGTGGGAGGTCCCAGTGATAGAGAGTTACCTGCAGGGAAAGACAGCAAGAGGAAGGACTCAACCGGTCACTCTTCCTTTCAGAAAGAAGGACAGTAACCCAGCCTCATTGATGAGCATAAATAAACCGTGCTTTGTTCTGCAGCTACCTGTTCCTAATGGTGTTTTAGTTTATAGTGATCACTTGTGCACTCAGGTAAAACACCTTTTTGCCCATGTTTGTATTTCTTTAGGATATGTGGAAATGACTTAAAGTCTAGGGACTGCCTGATGGTGAAGACGAAGCCTTTACCAAAAACCATCACAACCTTGTGATAGCAAGAACCCATCAGCAAAGAACTGCTGTGCCTGCACTGACTCTGATGAAATACAGTCCAACAAGACACCTGTCCAGACTGGTACATCTGTTGGACCAGGCCAGAGCAATGCCATGAAGGAGCAGATGTGCTCAGGCATGATCTGATGCTTGTGTAGATATTCCTGGATTGGCCCCTCTATGGTGTGCATACACGTGTGCAGCATTTGGTGGACATTCCCTACGTGTTCCAGCTTGGTCTAGGAAGGACAGTGACAGCCAGCAATGGGGAAGCAAAAGGTAGAAGCAGAAAAAAAACTACATGTATCCAGTTCTGTGGGGACAGGTGCTGCAAGAGCTGACTGATGCAGTGGTGAGGTCACTGTCCATTATATGTGACAAATTGTGCAGATCAGTGGACCTTCCCGACTCCTGGGAAAAGAGTGACATTACACACGTCTCCAAGAAAGGCAAGGAGGACAACCCTGGCAACTACAGGTTGGTTGGCCTCACCTCAGTCCTTGCAGTATCCACTTCCAAGCACATGAGAGATGAGAAGGTATATTGCAAACAGCCAACAATAAAGGTTATTGTGATCTTTCTGGGTAGTAATTTCTAACACATCACTATATTCTTATTTGCTTACGCAAGAACCCTGTTTCCTTTTACCTTTTTTTTCCCTGTTTCAGTTTTTAGTTACCTGAGGCATGATGTTGGCTGCCAGAAGAGCATCAATAAGCCTTTCATAGTAGTTCAGCCCCATTTCATTGATGTATCTGGTGGTCCCATCTGGGAGAACGCGGGACCAGGAGATTGAAAAGCGATAGTGAGACACCTTGAGCCTTTTCAGCATTTCCACATCCTCCTCAATCTTATGGTAGCTGTCACAAGCTACATCTCCAGTGTCATCATTGCTGATTTTCAAGGGAGTATGAGAAAATTTGTCCCAAATGCTAAGTCCTTTCCCATCTGCTCTCCATCCTCCCTCAATCTGTAATTGAAACAGGGGGTGATTGTTAGTAAACACCAAATTTAGGTCTTGGCCTAGCAAAGAATTCAACCTGTTAGTCTTTGTGGCACCACACAATATTTTAACTTACCAGCTTATTAAGACTAGAACTAGCAATGGTTTTGCCCCAGCAAACTAGTAAGACCTCTTGGGCCTCAAGGTAAGGCATATTAGCAAAGTACAATGTCACAGAACAGGTGATGTTCATCTGCTGCTCCATGTTGGCTGGCTCCTGTGAAGCCCACGCTGCTGTCTCAATGCCTGTGGTATAACCACACCCTTAAATGTCTTCAAGTTCCCCACTTTTACAGCAGTTGTTACACTAACCCTCAATTACAGTAAAATCTAACGTTACAAAAGTTGTGTCTCATCCAAAATGATTTAACTGTCTGCAGATACTTTAAGAGTCCGTCCTGGTTTCCTAACCTGATATGCTGCAGTGGCTACACTCCACCAGAAGTTCTTGGGAAACTCTCCATGTAAAAATTCATCATCTTTGGGCAATGGGATACCATTATTACGGATGATTTCTGAATAGTACACAGCAGAGCGCTTTGGGGTTCTTGGCCTGTTCAGATTGTCAAAGTCAACCTGGTGCAACCCAAATCTTGGATCATAACCATTCAACCATTCAAAGCTATCCATAAAAGACCAAGCATTGTATCCTCTCAGATTAACACCATCCAACTTGTAAGCTGAAAGACCAGAAACAAACAGAAGAGCATCAGTGGTATAATCACACATTAAATGAACTACAAGGAAGTCATATGCAAGCACATAAAACGCTTCTGGCTTCATAAAGCTGGCACTGGTCAGCTAAGATCATTAAGAGACTCTTCATAGTTGGAGGATACAAAGTACAAATGGCCACGCAGAGGAGATCACAAAAAGAAATGCTATGTTTATATTGTGTTCAGAATATTTAAAGACTGATATCAATCACTTTTTAAAACTACTCTGAAAAGGAAAAAAGTAACCACAAATCTAGAGAGAAAACAGCACCACCGGAACAAAAGCAAACACTGGTACCTTTTAACGCTTCATCAATGTATGTTTTGTAGTAGAATATCCTGCTATTGTCATCAACATCTGACGTGGTCTTTATCCCCACCCCATTCTCAATTATGTATATTGGGGGATTTCCATATTCTTCTTTGATCCAGTTCAGCAGCCTCCTCAGCCCCCAGGCCACAGCCCGCTGGCCAGTAATAGCTGAGGAAGGCCAGAAGCTGTCAACCTTTGCTGAAACTTCCTGGTCATACTCATAAGAGAAGGGCTTCAACCGGGTCGTTGCATGGGTTACAATTTTGGAGGTGTAGGAGTTGAAGCAGAAAACATCTGCTGTGCCCCTGATGTAGTCACGCTCCTCTGCTGTGAAAACCGGCAGGCGAGAGGATGGCAGGTTCTGGAGCTCACTCCTGTTCCCAACTTTCCACTTCATGACATCGGGGTAGTCCCCATTTTTGAAAACTGGGTGTGTAAACCACCCCACCAAAAACTGCAGATACCTGTCTGCAGCTTCTATGTCCCTGGGGTCGCTCGGTGTCTTCGGCTCAGCCCAGTCAATGTTGGGACACAGAGCAATAACCCCTCTCTGACTTGCTCTGTACTTGTCATCATATGTGTGGTAGACCCTGGCGTGAGCTTTCAGTAAGATGTGGGCAACCCTGTAGGGAGCACTGCCAGGGTCATTGACATTGGGTGGAAACTCCCCAGTGCCATAACCAACCCAGGCAATGACTTGGGGCTCATTGAACGTAATCCAGAACTTCACCCTGTCTCCAAAGGTCTGGAAACAGAAGTCTGCAAAACTATCAAACAGGTCAATCATTGCATTGCTCTCCCAGCCACCAATGTCCTGGAGAGCTTGTGGCAGGTCCCAGTGGTAGAGAGTGACGATTGGAGTGATGTTGTTTGCGACCAGTCCATCAATAAGACGGTTATAGTAGTCAACTCCATGGCTGTTTACTGAGTCGTTCCTTCCGCTGGGGAAAATTCGAGACCAGGACAGGGAGAAACGATAATTCTTTACCCCTAAGGCTCTCAGCAGGTAAATATCTTCTTCCACCTTGTTGTAGCTATCACAAGCTATATCTCCAGTATCATTATTCTTTATGTTCCCGGGAATATGCGTGAAGTTATCCCAAATGCTGGGTCCTTTGCCATCAGCATCCCAACCTCCCTCTACCTGGTAAGCAGAAGATGATACACCCCATGTAAAGCCCTCTGGGAATGTCCCGTAAAAGTACATGTCCCTTTCAAAGTTTGTTTGAGATGAAAACTTCTGCCAGACAACCTTTGCCTTGGAGGGAACTTCTGATGCTGGTAAATTTGGCAACTTTGATAGCATGGGTAGGTCAAACACAACTGGTGTGGAAAATCTGTCCAAGACTTTGGATGGGAAACCATTTTTGTCAATAACAGTGGAATAGAAATAAGTAGATGCCTTGGGAGTCCTTGGTCTGTTGCTATCTTCAAAATTCACATGATGCAGCCCAAATTTTAGGCTGTATCCCACTGGGCCTTCAAAACCATCAACCAGAGATCGAGCGATGTAGGACCGAACATCAACTCTATCTAGTTTTACCGCTGTGACAGAAACAGTAGAACACATTGTTGTTAATTTCAGCATTTTCCGAACACAGCACAACCTGAGCACCGTAACTGAGGGCAACGGTGTGATAACAGTGTGAACTTTTAATGCTACAAGTTAAACTGAAGCATTACATGTATTTAGTGCTTGCCAATCTTCCCTGAGCACAGGAGGGTTTCTTTTAGCAGAACAGCATCTCCACTACCAGCAAGTCCAGCATCCTTCCTCACACTGCCTACAAAAAAAGCACTAAATCTGTCTTATTTCAGAGAAGTTCACTTCCCATTTGCAGTCCATCTTCTTTGCTTCTGCCGAGGCGTAACAGCAACGCTAAATTGTGTTTTCTGTAGCTCATTTAATGCTTCTGTCAGTACGCTGAGAATTAGGTCAAGAAGATCAAATGCTGTACACTGATCACAAACCTATTTAATACAGCATATTTAATAAGGTTTCCCTGTCAGTATTGATTTGTGTATCTTGAGAGTCTCAGTCAAATCTGTTTGAAATCTCAAATCTCTATGCCTGTCCAGAACTGCAGTCACTAATATTAGTTTTACGTCAATTGATACAGTTTGCAAAGATACAAGCATACCTTGAACCTTGCTCAAAATGATTGAGATATTGATATCTCTCTAAAAATTCTAACCTGAAATAACACAGGATGCTGTCGGTAAGATCTGTTTAATCAGTAAAGACATTGTTCCATCCTGATCCATGAGATCTCTGTAGGCAAGAGCCTGCAGGCAAGTCATCTTCAGGGGAACTGAACTATAAAAACACTGTTCTCACAGAGGGACTGACATTAGAGTCCAGGCTGCATTTATCTGTATCTATGGAAAACCTATTCCTGTATCTAAAGAGAATGGAGAGTTCCATAGCTGGACACCAGGTAGGCTGAAGTATATGAGGTCACACCACATACATGATAGACAGCTGACCTCATACCACTATGCAAGTGCTGATACTGTAAAGTTAACCCCCATAGAAGTGAAAGAAAATTACTTGCCATTATTAAATAAATTTTTCTCCTTACCTTTCAGAGCCTCATTGATGTACCGGCGGAAATAATCCACTCGCAGAGTATCATTAATATGATCCCCTGCATCTCCTGTTGGCATACCATTTCCTGCTATGTAAATTGGGATCTTTGTCCCTGTATATTCCTGGGAAACAAACTTCAGCAGCCTTCTTAACCCCCAAGGGACCACATGGATCCAGGAAGAGGCAGTCTGTGGCCAAGAAGGATCTACATGCAAGGAGAAGTTCCCAATGCTCTCGTAGCTTGCGGTGCAGGTCCCATTTGTCACAGCACTGACCAGGCGGGAAGTGTAATGGGAAAGACCAAAAAAATCTGCAGTTCCTTTCACCCAAGACTTCTCCTCTTCTGTAAAGAGAGGCAGCTGTGCAACTGTTGTGGAGCACTGCTGGTTTACTTCCTGGATCTGAGCCTTCAGGATATCTGGGTAATCACCATTAACAAATACAGGGTGAGCAAACCAGCCAAGCATGAACTGCAGGTACCTCTCAGATGCCCTCACGTCCTCAGAGTTGGTTGGATTCTTGGGTTCAGCCCAATCTGAGTTCAGCACCAGTCCCACCTTTCCCAGTTGCCGAGAGCGGTACTTGTCGTTATACAGGTGCCAGACCTTGGCATGAGCCTTGAGAATTATGTGAGCCACCTGGGAGGAAAGCAGAGGAGCATGTGTCATGTTGCTTTGCACAAGAACTCTTAAGCATTGAGTTTATTGCCATATGAGAACATCAAACCTTGGCAAGACAAATAATCATAGCCAGAGTGCAGCAGGTTTTGGATTAAGCAGAAGAATCTGACTAACCATCAACACCAGCTTTCAGAATGGAAAAATAAAGACTTCTAGCACCTGCCCCATTTTTCTGCAAGCATCATAAATCCAACAAGCAAATAGTTGTCTCAGAGGCCACATTAGGCTTGAAGATAGCTAAAGTACAGAACCATGAGGAAAGCAACCCAAGAATAGCAGCTGCAGGATCCTAGTTACTGCTGTGTCCCTACCTTGTAAGAAGCCACTCCTGGGTCAATGATTCCTGGAGGATGCTCTCCGGTGCCATACCCAGCATAGCTGATAACCCAAGGCTCATGAAAAGTAATCCAGAACTTGACTCGATCCCCAAAAGTGGCAAAGCAGAAGTCTGCATAGTTTACAAAAGCATCTATGATGCTGTCATTCTGCCAGCCACCAAGAACCTGAAGAGCTTGTGGGAGGTCCCAGTGGAACAGAGTCACCATGGGCTCAATGTTAGAGTCTAGCAACTGGTTAATTAATTGGTTGTAATAGTCAACACCCTTGGAGTTGATGGTTTCGTTGGTGCCAGCAGGGAAAATTCTAGACCAAGATACAGAAAATTTGTACAGTTGGGGATGAAGGCCCCTAAGCAGGTAAATGTCATAGCTGGTTTTATAGTAGCTGTCACATGCCACATCTGCTGTTTGGTTCATGTAGAAATGACCTGCATGCCCAAACTGATCCCAGATGCTCTCTCCTTTCCCATCCTCTGCCCAAGCTCCTTCAATGTTAAAGGCACCTGTGGATGTGCCCCAGAGGAAACCACCTGGGAAAATATCTTGCAGAAAAGAATCTCTCTCCAATTCAGTCTGTTGAGCAAACATTTCCCAAACTGTTTGATAGGAGGAGCGAGGGGCAAGAACAGCACCTGAGTTCTCCTGTAGAGTATTTGTTTCACTGGAAATAGAACAAAAAGAAGTTAAAATCTCAAGGTGGATGACAGTGCCATAGAAATTGGAAACACAGAGGATAAAAGAATCATCTGCTTCCCATTCAGCTAAGATAAGCCACTTAGGGTATAGCTCCTTTGTCATCCGATCAGTCCAACCTACTGCCATCCAGCTAGCAGATGAAGGTGGAGCGCAATGAACTGCAGAACTCAAGAGCTGTGTATCTAATGCCTTTCTTTGCAGGTAGATTCTCATAATTCATTACAGCTACATCAAAGGCACAAATAAAATCCTAGCAGTGTAACATTTTCACAGGCTACAACTGCTCTCACGAGTTTCCATGGGATAAGCTAAAACTCATCCATCCTGCTTCTGCAGTCCTGAGCACCTCCCTACAAACAACTTCTCCATTTCTGTAGGCACAACTGGCTTCTGCCCCAGGAAAGCCTCTATTGTATTTATTTATTTATTTTAAACTATTTTGCTCTTGAAAAGAGTAGAAGGCTTGGAAAATGTACTTGTTACTATTGACTTGAGGGTGCAATCTGGGTAACCAAGGATGAGAGAGTAGAAGAGGATTACATTGCCAACAGACAGGGCTCAGCAGACTTTACCACTAAAACTGTCTTGTGTCTGCCTGCACACAGGTTTCTAGAGGACATCATTTTATCATAGTATCTGATTTAAGGGACAAAACCTGTACCTTAAAATATGGGATGACGAGAAGTCCAAGAACTCATTAACATCATACCCAATCACACGTGTCTCTTCTTCATTAATAGCTGAAAACAAACAAATGGTAAGTGACAGACTTAGTCACAACTTAGATGCCACGGACTGCGTGACACTACTTGTACATACAGTTACACCTTCAGAAATAACGTGTTTTCCATAACTAACAGCTTTATTTCTCAGATCAAGTGTGTTAGGTTTTTACTAGATAGCTAAAATTTCATGTTAAAAAATGATCATAGAATCATTTAGGTTGGAAAAAACCTTTAAGACCATGGAGTCCAACTGTTAACCTAACACTGCAAAGTCCACCATGCCCTTAACTACTACATCTACGTGGCTTTTTAATACTTCCAGGGATGGGGACTCCACCACTTCCCTGGGTAGCCTGTTCCCAGTGCCTGACAACACTTTCAGTGATGAAATCTTTCCTCATGTCCATTCTAAACCTCCCCTAGTGCAGCTTGAGGCTGATGAAAATGATGAAAAGCTTTGGGGAAGAGTTCCTGCTTCCCCACCCTCCACACTCACCATCTTAGTTATCCAAGAAGGCTACAAAAGACACCATGAAGTTATTTAATCTAACAGCACTAGTCTGGACTGGACGATTTTGAATATCTCTTATAATCTGCCATGCAGAGCTTAGCTAAAAACCTCTCCTTCTTGAAATATATCACTCACCTGTGACAATGGCAGCTACTGGTATAAAAGGATTCTCTTCCATGGAACCACAATCAAGGACCTTCAGACTAAAAACCAGGATCTCTATGTCCTTCCAGACATTCTGCAAAACCAGAAGTCAGAGACGTGTATGACAAGAAGCATCAGTCAGCTAGTAACACCCCACTCTTGGAATTTATTGCTTTTAACACAGAACAGGAAATATGTAGAAGACTGAAAAACAGTGATAAAGTTCTTCAAAGTTAAATTCATACACCAGCATTAAATACCACCCACTGTTTTTCTCTGATCCAAAAAAAGCCCAGTGCAAATCAAAGCATAAACCCCAGAAACCTTCGGTGTTTGACCTGTCGTTGAAAATGTCCCTTTTTTCAAAGTTTACTTGGTAAGTATTTGTTGCCACAAACTCTGACCCACTTCAGATTTTTAGGGAAACTGCAGCATGCTGGTACTCTAAAGAGAACAAGTCACATGGGCAGCTCCTTATTTTGCTACTCAGTTGCTGGATGACTCTCACCTTACATATTTTAAGAATGTAGTTCACTACCAGAGGTTTAATATCAGGTAGTAGCCTATAGCATCCCTGACATTGCTGCTGCCGTGTGATCTAATCCTGTTACAAACTCTCTCTCATTAACATTTTCAGCACTACTGATGAAGACTTGTGAAGTTTGGTAGTACCGTTGCAGAACCCATGCTAGAATAAAATAGTGCCTTTTGTGTAAAGGTATTAGAATCACAGCTTATCAAAGACTTAAGAGGTGAAAGAGAAGGTTTTTCAGTCCTCGACAAAAGAATTATACCATTCCAGTCGCTGATGCATCAATAAAGAGCACTGGCCAAGATGATCCTTCCTGCACTTTTGAACACCTGTTTTTAAGTCAGAGTAACACCAGAGAACTAAGTGAGCGCCGTGCAGCTGTCTCCTAGCGGAGCCGTTGTCTGAGCTCTCACAGCAAATCAGAACTGTTCAGGCATGCAACAAGAAACATGAAATTCCCCTTCTATTTATGGTCTCTTGTCTGCTGCTGTAATTCTGACACTGTGCATAGTGTTACCTGGAATTCACTCAATTTCTTGTAGAAATGTGTTTCATTTCCACAACGGTACTGAAGGCTGAGAGACAGAAAGTCTACCGAATCCTGGAGACAAGAAAAGGAAAAGAATCATTCTGGAGTGAAACATATTTTTTGCAGGTGTTACTTTAAGAATGTGTCAAATTGTGAAATGTTTGATAAAGATACATTGCTGGAGTAAGAAGCCATACAGCTCTATAGGAGCTGTGAACAATATCATGAGCACAAACTGGACGCTGTACGGGAAGATGCATTTTGAATCTCTCCTTCTAAACAAAGTAGAATTTAAGCAGCTAAATGAAATTCTAGGAGCATTTAAAGAATTTAATATTAATGATTTACAGTTGATTTTTTAATTAGTAGAACTGAATATGTCTATGATTAATTAGAAACCTTTGCAACTATGTGGTTCAGGTAGGCCTTATCAATAATCCTGTGAGGAAAGTCCACTTCAGAAATCTTTAACCATTCCAAACTACAAGCGTTATCCCACTAGAAGTCACTAAGTTCAAGGGAACAGATCATATTATATTAAACCTGTTGATGAAGTTGGAAAAACACTGATAAGCATTCAGCTTATTTTTCTGTCCAAAGTTTTCTTCTAGTTTAGTCAGGTCACCTAATACAACATCATTCCTCTCCCTGCAAACCACACCTTGCCTATATCCTTGAACGTCACGCCTATGACATTGCTTACCCTATCACTACATTTCAAAGGATTGTGAATCCAAGCAAAACGTGCATTTGTTCATTACACCCTACATCAACACCCTCTAAGTGAAGACAGCTACTAACAGAGGGCTTGGTCTCTACAGAAAGGACGTCATCGTCATTGGAGAGATTATGTTCTCCTCATGTTGTACCATCCCCATGCAACTAGATAGATCACTTCTAGCACAGCTCAGCCTGTGTTTTAACGTATAAAGTAGATTTTAAAAAATAGTTATCTAAAATAAAGTATCTATTTCTTTGGTAGTGCATTAAGCAGACTTGCAAAGAAAATGACGATGAGTACACGTTTTGCAGACACCTTGTCATTTAAGCATGTATATTGCTCAAATTGCTAAATTGGAGGGCAAATATATCTCCATATATCTTAATCAGTGCTTCCTAGCCAAGAAAGGATGCTGAAGTAACTTTTTTAATCAGCAAGTTTCACATAATCAGACTAATCAAATAAGTAAAGTTTACCAAATCAGTCAGTTGGTCAACTTGCTAAACTTTCATTTAACTTAAACTTGCAGCAAGTCACTTGATCCTGTCCATAAAAGTCAAGTTAAATCAAATAAAATTTATATAACCTTGGAAATAATTTGTGTTAAGGAGTCACCTGAAAAGAAACTGAAAGCAATTCTGATGAAGTGCTATCCAAAACATGATCCATTCCTAAAGCAATGGACAACTTTCCACCTTGAGAAAAAAAAGAAAAAGGCAGTCTGCTGTTAGCATGGTACAGACAAATTAAAGAGTCCAGTTCACTGCACTTATTTTAAAATCAGTTGGAAATTTTTGAAGATGTGGAAGATCGACCAGCACCTTAGGTAGCCAGTTTCAGGATGCTCACTATGATTTCAACAGGGAGTTGAAGAAGGTAGAAATCTAAAGGCAAGAGTTCAATAAATCTTGTCTATTTGTGACTGCTCGTAAACATCTTAGCACTGTTACTTGCAGGAAGGTAGATCTGAATACAGCTCTCCGCTAGGTGCCTTTCCACTCCATATGTAACTGTAAGTAATATCTTCTATTTTCATGCCATTGTGGCGGTTCTACAGTGGTTATTTTTCAAAATCCAGATGCCCCAACACCGGATGTGCTCAATGCCAGGCTGGGTGGGGCTTTAAGCAACCTGGTCTAGTGGGAGGTGTCCCTGCCCATGGCAGAGGGGTTGGAACTAGATGATGTTTAAGGTCCCTTCCAACCCAAACCACTCTGATTCTATGATGGCATGACCTTCCTCTCTTAACTGAAGTGGTAGCGATTGCAGTTCCAGTTTTCCATGACATTGAAATAAGCAATAAGGCTTTGAAAATGAGATGACTGGGTAGGAATCAAAGATTCTTCCTAAGTCTCAGCCCCACTTTTATTACACAACACATTTAAGGTTTGGTATATGAACAATAAGAGACTACAGTTCACTGGGGGCATCTGCTGGTCTTTAAGTTAAGAGCACATGAACAGCCCTCCAAGAAAAAGCAGATAGAAGTATTACAATGTTTCGTTTTCAAGTACTAATTTCTGCTGCTCAGATTAACTGCAGATTAATACTTCCCTGAAGCTTAAAGGATTAAATAAGAATACGCACACATCCACACATATATTATCCTCAACTATTTTGGCTATCATTTTAAGTAAAATGCAATTACCAGTAAATTATAAAACAATTACCAAAATAAGGGATTTGAAAGAAACCCGTTACTCAAGGATTTCTATATAATTCTGAGGGCACTGGCAGCACATTCACACAGAGCTTGCATGTAGCAGTTGACATTTAATCCCTTCACAAAATATTTGTGAAAAAATATTCCTCTCCCCATTCTCCTTACCTGCTGGCAAGTATCTCTTGTGGTAGACAGTGTAAGCTCTTTTATGAGCAGCAGCTAGGGCCTGGGCTTGGTCCTGGGGGTCATCATAAGGCAAGCTTCTAAGGACCTCCGGCAGGTCACTGAAGGTGAGCCACACATCAACCAGGTCCCCAAAAACACGGAAGCTGAACTCCGCATATTTCACAAAAAGGTCAGCAAAAGCATTGGCTTTCCTACCCATGGCCTGTGTGGCCACAGCATCAGGGACATGCTGGTGATGCAGAACTACAACCGGCCTGAGGTCTGCAGCAACCAGGGTCTTGAGCAGCTCCTGGTAGCACTGTACTTGAGCTTCATCTGGCTTCCTGGCATCCCCATTTGGAAGAATGCGTGCCCATGGCAGGAAGACTTTGTAATGTGTCACCCCAATCTCATGAAGGTTGGAGAAGTACTGGGGCAGCTCAAGAGTCATAAGATCTTGTTGGCACAGGTAATCCTGGGCTTCAGCCAGAGCAGGGCCCTGATCTTCCTTAGGTAGGACTTGGTCCTGCACATGCAATTTATTTACTAACTCACTGGGTAGAGGTCCAGCAATACCAATAAAATTCTGAGCAAATTCCCTGTCTATCCCAAGGCTGGGAGAGACTAACAGAAAGAAGACAAATGTCTTACACATCAGCTCCATTTCTGGACCTGCTTCAGAAGCAGTTATTCCACACTACTTATATAACAGCAGAAGTAATATTTAACTGAAATTATCTATTACACAGATAAATGTTCCCAGAACCAGCTGGCACTAGAATGATAACAAATCAGGACTTGCAATCAATAGATGAACAAACAAACGGACAAATACAAAACCATCATGAAACAGTTGGAGAAAGGTCACGTGGAAATCTTTTCTGACATGCTCAGGTTCCCTTTTATGCTTCACTATCAACTGACATTTGCTGATACTGGCTCCATTTCAGAGAGAAGATAAAGTAAGTAGACAATTCTTTTCATCTCCTCTTGGCCTTTTTTGGCTGAAGAGAATTCCCAGCACAGCTCTGAATGCAGGACATAAGAGCAGAGTCATCTGCATTGCTGGGGCTGGGTGCCACCATGGTTCAGGGCAGGCAGGCCAGCAAGAGGCACATCTGTGCTGTAATTGTTGAGTGCATAAAGGAAATCTGAGATGTGGCATCTCACCCACTTGGAAAAGTGGTTGTTATGTGAATTCAGGCAGCAGCAACAACGTGCGTCCTCACGCTCGATAACATCAAGGAACCTGGATATCATTTTATTGCTTTCCAAAGTACTCCTTCCTTCAGCCTTAAGAACACACGCTCTCAGCAGGGCGGACACATACAGATGACCAACCTGAGCTGCTGCTGGGAAGAGATAGCTCGACTCCTCTACATTCAAACACAGCAAAACAGGAGAGCTCAGAGCACTTACCTGAAACTGCTGTCTGTGCTGCCTACATTCAGAACATGTTTAAATCAACACAACACAAAATTGTACGTAACTATATTGAAAACCCAGTTCCATCTCCCAGTTTACTTCCTTTAACAACCAGCTTTTTGTCTAAAGCATACATGGAATCAGCTGGGCGACTTACTGCTCTCTCAAGCAATATTATCTTTAAGTTACAGTAGAAAACATCTCTCAACATTTGCTGTTACTCGAACAGGCAATATTATAGCTTACACAGGGATTGTCATTTGTGTACTTTGACCCTTGTTCACTCTCAGGTGACTTTTTTTTTTTTAGGAGGCCTCGAAAAGCTTGCCAAACTATTGTGTTTACTGCTCTGAACAACGAGGTACTTCTTTTCCCCCCTCCCTGATGTCTGAATAACAAGTTTGAATAGGAACTTGACAGCACCACCTGCGGCCTATTTTCCAGCAGAGCAGTGTCAACTCAGAGAACATCCCTCCTAGCCTATGAAGCACACAGAACTGGGGAAGGAGCAGCAGAAAAACTACTCAACTTCTCCTTGTCAAAAATGGTCTGTTTGCTAATAAATAAGGGGGAAACACAGAATGAAGTACAAGTATCCTCCTGCCCTTGTTTTGAAAGTAAAGTATGAACAATATAGAATAAAATGAAACTGTTGTTGTAGGTGGGTGGCAATTTTTAAAGAAATGCAGCAGATTAGGAGAGAAATTAATGGAGAGCAGTTACTGCAGCTAGAGATAGTGCCCAGCGATTGGGTAGTATTGTTGGTGACAAATTTATGATTCCTTCCATTCCATAAATGTAACTGTTATCTTTAATGATATGCTTAGTTAGACCAAGGCCTATCTCTCCAAGGCTGGGAGAGACTAACAGGAAGAAGATGACTGTCTAACAAACAGCTCCATTTCTGGACTTACTTCGGAAATGGTTATTTCACACTATTTATACTTCTCAAGTACAGAGCTTTGGTATCTTTCACACTATTACAAATTTTTCTTCAGTGCTGGTATCTGGATGACAAGACAAACATTCACATATTTTTAATTCTTGATAGATTATTTAATAATCCCACAGCATACAGCAAATAGTTGAGAACAACAGAAATTTAAGTAAAATTTTTGTATAGAAAAATCTACAATATAGTCTTAAAAATCCCTCACAAATGATGAGTTTTCAATTCACTTACAAGTCAAGACATTCATCAAGATGGGGATTTCTGACCTCCTGACTTAAAGCTTTGCTTTTGGCTTGGCTACTTTCAATTTTCTATTTTACATATGCAACAGGAGCATACACATCTTTAGTCCATCTAAAAAGAAAGAGAAGCAAACAGACTTTCTCATTATCCATTACTGGAAGTTAAAAAAAACTTCTTAAAAACCAGCAGCTGTCATCCAGGAAATGTAATCTTTCTTAAGACATTAAACATTTAGATCACTATTCTTTTCAGCCTCAAAGCATAGGCATAGAAAATAGCAATCCAACATAAAAGTGACAACAAATCCACCCCCAGACATCTCCAGACATTTAATGATCGTTTATTTATGTTAATAAGAAAACCAGTTAAAACACTATAGCACAAAAATGCTACTAAATACAACAGAACAATGCAAAATACCTCTCATTTAAAACAGAGGCATCTATATAGTTTGATGCTGAAAAGAGCTATTGAATGATTCTCCTCTGCACCTGGATGATGACAAAAACCCAGAATTAATAATGAGATTGATATATAAGCGTGTCATTTCTTTTAAAACTTTCTAGGTTTGCTCAGTGTAAATGAGCAGTTCATATATTACAAACTGCTCATTCCACAGTGAAGTGTTCACTGGAGTTGAAGATGTTAGCCATACAGCAACCCTTGCAAGAAAAGAATGCAATTTCCAACATGTAACTAGTCAGCTCTGCGCCCCTAGTCTTCCAGCAGGTAGTTTGGGTTGACAACCAGGTATGGGTCTTCATCAAAAGTCTCCTCTTCTCTGGATCCTCTCAGTCCTGACTGGGACAGTTCTATCAGAATGTGGTCCTGCAATAGACAAAAACTTGTATCCAAATAGGAACACAAAGGTTGGTTTACACTTTTTGAAAGGCATCTCCTTTGTATACTGGTAGCACCTCTTATTGATGAATTATTTAACCCTTTTAATTGTGAACTCCCTCTTTAACAGGTTCTTAATCTTAACAATTACGTTCAATAGAAATCTCTTCTATGTTGTACGCTTTCTGGGAACACCTCAATCCAGTGGTTCTGTACTTTTAAAAGTGAAAAGTATTTTATATTTTCATATCTTTTCCTCAAACCGCCCTAGTGCACCTGTGACTTAAAGCTATCCATTGAACCAAGTGTTGTTTGTGTTTCTGTACCCTCATGTATAACTAACACTGTAGAAATATAGAAAAATATCCCTTACGCTTCCATAGGGACATAAAACGGTGCTTTGAACTTTTACTTGTAGACATCTATAATTTATTTCATTGTCTTCTCTATTATTTTTTTAATAGGTATTAAACAAAGGCGGCATTTATACTGCACCAGTCAATAACATGGAAGCACAAAACATATTTCTCAAATAAGGAATGTATTCTATTAAAAATTAATCATTGCACTATGTAAGTTAAAACCCTTTTACGCTACCCACACATCTCTATACATACATAATGCGTAAGTCGGTGAATGACTCTCTCTATGATCTTCTTTTTATTTATTAGTTGTTCTTCAGATTCTATTTCAGATTCAATTTCCTTTAGATACCAATTAATAAGTTCACTCTTCTTTAATGATGAATCATCCTCTTCTGCAAAGAAAATGATTTGCATAAACACAGCAGCAGTAAGATACCATTAAAAACACAAGAGAAAAGAATTTATATGTTAACGTTTACAATGCTGAAGAGAGAAACACACTTCTAAAGATGTTTAAGAAACATCGGACTTCCTTCTGTTTCTTAAATCATCATGTTTTATACAGAAGGCTGTTGTATCATGGTTTAATTGGAGATATTTAGATTGAGAATTGAAGCTTTTTTATGCATCTAGGTGGCTTACAAATTAAATGAGGAGCCTAGCAATCACATCAGCCTTCAGCTTCAAGAAAAAGCAGTCATAAGGACTTGTACAACTTACCTCTAAGTAAGGGCAAAAGAAAAATCACTGCCACACAAAGCCAAAGCAGTCATCCTTCCATGCATACGCAGCATTTGGAATAGATCCTATAGTGCCCACACCCTTCCAAAGACTTTGTAACATTGGTACATGCTATGAGACAACTGCTGCAATTCATTACAGCAGTAGCCTCACTGCAACTGATATATTTAATCTCTCCAAGAAAGGATGCAGCCACTTGGCACGGAATGGTGAGGATATACTCTAGGCTGTGATTGCTGGCATATATTAAAGCTCTTGCTACAATTTTTCATTACTGCTGACTCTTCTAGCTAGGTTAAACCAGCAAATGCTACAAATCCTTTTCCAGGCCTGCTCTTTTGACATGCTCCTCGACTTACTGGATTTTGAGAAATGACTAGGATACCAGAGCTAGAAAGTCCAAGAAGTCATACTTGTATCATCAGATGTGGTACAGCCTCACGTGTACAGGTTTTAAAAGTAATGGGTCGGTTTACCACAACATCTGACCTAACAAGTTTGGTGTCTCAGGCGTGAAAATCCCAAGTGCAACAGCATGAGATGTAGTAACAGCTGCTCCCTGAACTCGGGGTCTGCCGCCTTTTTAATAAACAAAATTCTTACCTTCCTCTGCTTTCCTGAGGTGCAGCACCAGGAGATTAGAAATTCGTCGATACTCAGAGAAGCCCAGTCTAAGAGAAGCTTTGGGTGCAGCATCCTTGTTCATGTCCTC
The DNA here is from genome assembly GCA_033124195.1 of Coracias cyanogaster. NCBI lineage: Eukaryota > Metazoa > Chordata > Aves > Coraciiformes > Coraciidae > Coracias > Coracias cyanogaster. The sequence goes on from JAVSBS010015938.1 coordinate 22,335, forward strand.
AGAATGGCCATTGATCCCATTCACAAGACCATTGACCCCAGCTGGTGCTTCTCCCTCACCTGTTTGGACACATACCCAAGTTTAATTCTATGAGCCACTGAAAAGCCTTGGATTGACCAACCAGGTGAGCAGACCCATAAGGAGGCTGAAGAAGTAAGAGAGTTACGAACAGGAGTCAAGATTCCTAGACCTTCTTGGATGAGAAACAGGTGAGAAACTGAAGAGAAGCATATACTCAAACAAGGTAAGCTGTAAAGGCTGGAAGTGTTTTACCCTTTGGAAAAAATTCTCTAAAAGTAATTTACCATTGACTCTATCTTGGTCCTCTTGATCCTCCATTTGCTGTTCATCATCTTGGTCTAAATTGATGTCAGGAGTCTCAACTCTAATGATGGACTTATTTAAAAGCCTAAAAGCTTCCTTCACATGTTTTGGGTGAACCTGGGGAAGATTTGAAAAAACATGTACTAAATAGGCATGGTGGCTCTTCTAAGTGTTAAAAGCTTTTCTTCCCAACAGCTCCAGAATCTCACCTCCAACTCTGACAAAGGGTCTTTCCACCCATCTCACCTGAGTAATCCTAAGCAGTAAAGGCTCTGTAAGTCAAACCATATCCCACTACAAGTACTCTGAGTTCACACAGGGTTATGGAAGGAATAAGCAGCCTCATGAATCTTTCAGGCTTTAGCAGTCATGTGGAGTTGGTAAAATTTCTACTTAAGCCAAGAGCATTTTGAAGAAAGATCAGTGGAGCAAGAAACACCAAAGAAATGAGTGTGAACAGAAACAATATGAAAAAAAAAAAAAAAAAGAGATGTAATGAGACTCTTCTCTGGAATTGAAAAGCAAAAAATAGAAAAATCATCTCTAGCCAAGCCATATTCTAAAAGCTATCTGCTTCTTCATAAGCTGAATTTAATCAGGTTCTTTTCAGAACCCAAAAGGTGTCCTTCTTGCTCACAACCAGTGAGTAAATTTCTATTATTGCATGTGTCACACAACCTCTGTTCAACAATTCAAAAGGCCTGCTGAGGTTTAAAGCAGGGACTCGATGGATGGTGGTCATACTATAGTTAATAGCCATAACACAATACACATTTTAACACTGGTTGATGTGAGGAGGAGCTCAGATCACAAATATAGGTACTTTTAGGGAGGTTCAGATACTTTGATGAACTTTGATTGCAGATGGGAGAGAGCTGTGAGATTACAAACTACGCAAGATTAGGAGAGACACTACCAACAGCCCCGGCTGATACTAATAGATGATTGTTCTTCCTATTTGTCATGATTTAACAGGTAACAGGCTGAGAGGGCTGGTACCGCTGTGGTGCAAAACCACGCATGTTCTCAGTTTGGATCAGCTGATCTCAGTTTTACAAAACATACCTTAAAAACAGTATTTCTGGCATACAAATTCAGACAGAGTATGGCCACATCACAAGTGAAAACATGATCCAAGCTCTCCTCCTCACCCACATGATTTAAGTACGTATAATACCATAGCCAAATAGCAAACCCAGAACTCCCACAACATTTATATAAACATTTATAGAAGCTTTCATCAAAAACCTGTTACCTCATCACAGCAGTGCATACGGGCCATGGCTTCAGACAGCCGAATCATGCTTTCCAACTGTCGCACTGTGATTCTCCAGGATGACTTTGTCACTCCAGAGCCGTCGCGCTGCCGTAGTCGTTTATACTGCTCCACTATAAAGTCCTCAGACTCCTTAGATATCTTCGTGACATAAGACAGTATGACAGTTTGCCATGTTAAAAGTATTCAAGTTTATTCTTCTTGCATTAAACTGGCAGTTCCCAGACACTTCTGCATTAGCTACCACTTTTCTCTGAAATAGTCTTTGCTATATGCATACTATACATAAATATGACAATCATATTATGTTCAAATTGCATTGTAATGATGATTACAGGAACAATGATATTGCAGTAAGTACACTGATGCATTAGTTATTCTACAGCAGATTTTTGATAATTTCTATTTTTCTGTTCCACTGACTTGCTTCCGGGCATAACTCCTGTCTGTCTGTCCTAGATTGTTCTGTGTTTATCCACCTTTCATTCTGCACGCACACACACGCACAAACATACACTTGATACACTCAACCCGCAGCACACTGACTACAGCTTTGTGCACGCACTTTTTCTTTTAATCTGAGTCTATTTGCACCTACACAGATCCAGCTGGAGAACAAACTCCCTACCACATGGAAATGAAAACAGGAATTTTCAGAACTCTGAAAAGGGAAGGTGTCCTCTCCTTCCATTTGAGAACTCCTCCATGGGAAGAGCTTCTGAAAAATCAAACACACAGCCCAGCCAAGCTGCTATTTGGATAAACCACAAAAACACTGTACTTTTGAGCAGTGTCCATGTTCTGTATTTTACCACAAAAAGAAATATTGAGGAACAATAGCCTTTTAAAATAAAGACAAACTGCTTGATTAAGCAATCAGTCAATAAAATACAAAAATTTCTGCAGCAGCCATGTTGACTAACCCATGCCCTTGAGGTATGAGAAAGCTATGAGACACCCCCAAATTGTTCCAGAGGTTAAGAACTCCCACCAAAACAGATTATAACAGTCTCAGCTGGGCTGGCCAGTTTTTTGGAGTTTGGAAAGCAATAGCACCTGGCTCCCAAATATGCTATGTTTCTAGATAACAACTGAGTTTACGGCTCCTTTCTTGAGCAAACACTACACTAAGTGTCCTTGAATTTGCCAGAAAAAAGGATGATACAGAATGACTACTCCCTTGGACCTCCTCACACAGAACAACTAACACAGAAGTAGAATTACCTTTGGTTTAAACTGTCTTGCAAAGAGCAGATACCTTCTGATATCATCTAGCGAATAGACACGATCAACAGATTCTTCTACTCTGGCGTGCAGATCCACTATGCGTCTGGCAATGGCGTAATCTGTAACCTGGGATATTATTGCTCCGTCAGATCACTTGCACAACATCAGCCAAATATCCCAACAACAGCTCTATTCTTCCTTCCCGTTCCCCTCCCTCACTTGCACCCCTCATGGCAGAGTTAGTCTTTCCAGAAGCCAGACTCTCTGCCAGAAGATCCAGAATGCCCTGGAGGTTTTTAATACAATGAAACATAGCAAGGAAGGGATAAAAGGCAGTTTTAGGATTTATAACCTTTTGGAACTCTCCTGGGTTACAAGTTAGCCATAGAACAGGCTGAAAGCAGCACTGTAGCGTGGGAACAGCTTTCTTCCTTTTCAGCCTGCTCTGTCGCTTTCATCAGTCTCTTCTCAACTAGATAATCACTCTGGGCAAAACAGCGGACAGAACAGTGCTGAACCAACATTAATCTCTGTATCTCAAGCGTTCCCAAGGCAAACACCACATAGACAGGTGGTACCAGTCTTAGCCTTTGTGACCAGTGATTTGTAAAAGTGACTAATGGCGTTAAGCTTGCAGGTCAAGTTGCGACAAGATGAAAAGGCAGTATCCTTGTATTCAGCAGAGCGTGTTCAAATCTGTACTGCCAGCTTCTAAATTCGCAGGCAGAAGAAAAGCAGAAGCAAGACACTCTCATGAGATCAGCTTCACTAAGGTTTCAGAAGGCCAACAAGATGGTCAGAGGGCAGGAGCACATGATGTATGAGGAGAGGCTGAAAAAGCTGGGTCTGTTCAGCTTGAAAAGAAATCAAACTGCTCGTTGGCAAGTACGGATGTGACAGAGCCAGACTGTTCTTAGAAGCGCAGATTGACAAGAGGCGACCGACATAAAATGAACCATGAGAAATTCTGATTAGAAATAAAAGTTACCATTATTTTTTAAAACATATGAGAGTCATTAAACATTCCAGAATCTCTATACTTGGAGATAATCAAAACTCAGCAGGTCAAGGTCATGGCAACCTGTTCTCAACTACGTGCTTTGAGCATGAGGTTAGACTGCGGGAACTCCAGAGGTCTTTTCTGACATAAATTATTCTACGATTTCTTAAAATTACCTCATTACATTCATCCACAAGGATGAAGAAGAGATCAAAGCGAGACATGATGGGAGCTGACAGGTTTATATTCTGTTTCAGTGACTTGGATCTGTCATAGCGCCCACCAACTGGGTTTGCTGCAGCCAAAATGGAGGTCCTGGCATTCAGGGTAGCCTGACAATGGAAAAAAAAAAAAAAAAAAGAAAAAAGAGTGATACCTATGCCCACTTGCTAAACCAACTCACTGCAATTCAAACAGTCTTTTAGATGGAGCTTCAATAGAGGAATTACAACAATCACCCCTCAAAAGAGCCCAAGATCTTCTAAGCAGCCCTTTCTAATCAGGTTTCTGCCCCAAGCTACAGTCTGACAAATCAATATTTTTACACCATCACACTTGCCAAAAATACTGAAGTAAGTCCTTAAAACTGCTTTTCACCACGCTGTGTTTTTAACAGTGCAAATACACACTTGAATTCTACAAACACACACAATCTATACCCTCTTTTGGTGTTACTTCAAGGTTAGGATTTCCTCATTTTCTGTTTCCTGTCCACTACTATCTCTTTTTCCCTTTCAGTAACATTTCTGATCTTTTTTGGGTATGAGGCACAAAAAACTTTGTAGGCAAGTGATCTCTCTCCTGCTGTGGTGAGGCGTCTGCAGAGCTGACAAATATCTGTCAGGTGACACTAGATCAGTACACGTAACAAACTGGTGATTGTACCGACTACGCAACCAGAGGACTAGCGCAGGCTACCTTTACTCCTGCTTTAGTAATAGATATAGTCTGCTGCTCCATTGCTTCATGAATGGCGACTTGATCCCGCACATCCATTTTGTCAAATTCATCAATGCAGCACACCCCCTGCAGCAGAATAAAAAAAAACTAAGTCACCCAAACACAATCACTTTTGGAAAAAAGCATCATTAAGACAGTCTGGGGCTCTTTGTCATTAAATCAAAAATATTCCAGAGATGCAGGAACTTCTCTAGTTCCTGGACTCACATTATCCGCCAGCATCAGTGCTCCAGCTTCAATGACAAATTCATGAGACTCTTCATCTTTTACAACAGCTGCTGTAAGACCAGCAGCGCTGGAGGCTTTTCCACTGGTGTACACAGCACGAGGACTGAACTCATCCACATGCCTGTGGAGAGAAAGAACAGTGAGAAACAAACTTTAAAGGTCAGATTAAAGCCCACAGGAACAGGGTAACTGTAATGCAGTGCTGCTTTCAACCTCTCAGGCTAAGACTTGTTCCTTCCTTCAGGAAGCAATTCCGATTTAGGTAGGCCCTCCTACCCCGATGATGTTTGAGCAAGCCTTGGAAACTAATCCATATCTACCTGCAGTTCAGCACAAGTCTGATATTCACCCGTGGCTACACCAGCAGAAAAAAAATTAAAAATCCAGACCTCCTCCCACAAATTTTCTGCTGACTTCATAAGCTATGACTGCTCCTTATGGGTCAGGTAAATATCAGCACATAGGAACAAACAGCTTCATAGCAGGAAGCAGCAAGACTGACCACGGGCAGCCTAAGGCAGCTTTTGTGCTGCCTCTACACTTCTGAGTTGCAGTGTATGCTGCAAGGAGCCCAGCTTCCTGAAGAACAATGCAGAGAAAGGAATAGCATGATAAAATAAAACCATATTAAGTAGGATTTCCAAGAAAAAAGCATTATAAGATGCAGCATAAAACATAATTATTCTTTTTCAGAAGAAATAGTTGTCTCTGTCCAAAGTGCTGGGACCTACCAATATAAACTGAGCTAAAATTACAGAAAAAAAATTAAAAAAAAAAAACAAACCAGTATTTCGTCTATATCTGCTGTTTCAAGACGTGCAATAAATGTTGTATTTTTAATATTCCATGTCCTTTGAAAATAGTTGGAAACTCGTATTTTCATAACAACATGAAGAACAACAAAAGTCTTAATTCATTCTTCGTTATTACCACAGGGGCTTGCTGAGTTTGCTTCAGTCCTGTTCAAATACATCAACCACATCCAAGCAATTCCTGAAAAATATTCTTAAATATTTTACCTCCCTTTCCTCTTTTTAACGTAGAAAGGGCACCGTACACATTTATAGCTCTAATCACACTTGGACAATATTTAAATACTGAGTTTTAATGAGATGCTTACTTTAAAAATTGACTCTTGGCTGTACTTGGATCACCAACAACACAAACATTGATGTCCCCGCGCAAGGAAGTGCCTTCTGAGGTGGTCTTAGGAACTCCTCCAAAAAGCATCAGCAGGACCCCACGTTTCACTTCATCATTGCCTACCCAGAAAAGACACTCGACTGAAAATCCAAAGAGGACACCACATTTTTCCTACTTAAAAAACAACTCAGCCCTCTAGAATTTTAGAGCATTTGGGCACATCTGCTGAGAATTTACCTATTCGCTAAACATCCACTAAAACTGCTTTCATGTGCTTAATGCAGTTTCAGGGAAGAATAATTCAGAAAGTGGCTGAATTCCTTTATGCTACAGTGGCTCAGAATACAGACCAAATTCAGCTTTCAAAACTTTTCTAACATCTTGATCAAACTTTTTGAACATAAACAATGTAAGTAATCAAACTAGCGCTGAGCCAGAAACAACTGCAAACATACATACATGCATGCACCACAGCATACCGATATTTGGAACCCTTAAATCTTTTGAAGGAAGCCCATATAAAACAGAGCTTATACCCAACTGTCAGCCGTAGGGTTTAGTAGTAGATCCCCCAATAGCAAAACCAACCGTTTTGACTAGTTTTGTAGGCTTTAGTGATTCTTAATCAGTAAGTACTCAGGAAAGAGATTCTTGTTTTCTAGCACAACCAGTGCTGGAGAGGAGAGTCTGCGGTAGTTGGCACAGGGCTTTCAAGCTTTCCTAAACGACACCACACAGACAGCAAAAAAATAAAGAATATTTTCACAAGGGAAATCTTCCCTCTCCAAGGCAACAACTGGGCTTTTACCATGGATAGTGGGGAAGAGGCTGGTGCACAGGTTATGGTAAAGGTTCTTATCTTGGCTCATTTCAAAAACCTTCTCCCACTCTTTCACAGACATTTGGTTTTTAATGCTTTCTGCAGTCTGTTCTTCATCTCGGAGCTCTTTTCCGCCAAACTAAATGAAGGAAGTAAAAAAACAAATAAATAAAAGTAATAACATAGTCACTACTGAATGTGAGTATTGCAGATAGGAAGCCACAAAAACCTGCTCTGTAAACTGAATGGGAGGAACACAATCAGAAAATCCGACCTTGGGCTAAGGAAGCTCATCACCTCATACCTTTGAAAACCAATAGACCATTTCCTCACGGGCAAAAATCAATGGAGTGTGATTTCAGTTAGTGAGAGAAACCCACCAGAGAGCTTGTCCAGAGATTAAAGAGAGTAAACCAGCACAGCTTTCTTTAGCTAATTATTTGCCTTTTAAGTATTCTTCATTAACTGGAATTCACAAGGTCTTCCATTACTCTGGAATGAGGCAGGAAACTTCTACACCCAGCAAACAACAGGTGCCATTTTTATCCTATGTGATGGTGAAGCTGCCAGCAGAATTATAGATTAAATCATCACACCGTGCTAAACACCCAGCCATACTAAGTATTACGTATTACGTTGCAGTAACACCCCAAGATGTTATGCAATACACCTGAGTGAACAAAAAGTATGACTGTTTCCCCTGTGATAACATGAAACAGGATTTCCTGGAGGAAAAGGAAATCCTGCAGGAACGTATGAAAACTGAGTGGAAATAAATGGACCAGTGAGTTCTTTAGAATAAACTTATAACGGTGACAAATAATCACATCTGTGAAAACTGCTATGAATGATAACGACAAGAAAATAAAACCTTGCTATGTAAATCCAATCCAAATATGAAGACAGTCAAGCGCACAGGAAGGCGGCACACATATCACATTTAAAGCCTTACCCATTCCCGCTCCCTGATCTGAGGTAAAACCACACAGAGCAGAAACCATCAACACCTTTACATCTCTTTTCCTTCTAGACTCACCCGTGGGTTTGTCGGTGCAACGTAACAAGCTAGAAAGACTAGCTTGTATGACAGCTCTCTGACTCCAAGGGCACGAAGTCCTCGAACGCCTTCGGTTTCATAGCCCTCGGTCCCGCTCACCCGGGAGCCAGTTTATGCGCGCACCCCTGCCACGAGAGCGGGAGTCAGAACGGCAGTTCCCAGAACAAGCAGGAGGGACATCTCATCAAGGTCATGAGCAGCAGCAACAAACCTGGTGTTGAGAGCTGGGAGACATCAGGCACGACAATCAGTGACCCTGTGAAGTCACATTTGTCACCTGCCTGAGCAGACTCCACTGCTTCTGCACGCAAGATGACTTCCACACTGCGAGGAATGCTGCCACGCGGCAGCTCTGCCTGCGTCTCCTGAATGCGAACCTGGGGAGAGAGAGAGAACAGGAAGCACTTAGCAGATGTCACCAAATTTGAAAGTGCTTCAAAAGCTACGTTGTCAATAAATGTCGTAAGCAGAATTTGACTGCTGCCAGCCATGTCAACCATTAAATTCCTCTTACACTAAGACAAAAGATCAAAAATCCCTTCACTAATCAGTATCTAAGTAGCCTTGGAGAAACTGCAAGAGGATACACAGGGGCCACAATGACAATTCTGAAGGCTCGGAAAAGCAACTTGAAGAGTCCAGTTAACATGACTGACACAAAATATTATTGCAGGATGTGAAATGCTGAGGATCTGGCAGGGTAAATCAATCTGGAAGAGAAAAACACTGCAGATACTGAAAGACATTCTTTTCATAGTCATATAAAACAACACACATGATGTACCTGCAACATGAGATTAGCAATGGCTTGAAGATGGGGGTTTTCCATGGCTTACTTAGACTTCATGCAACAAAACTGCTTTGATACTATCCATAATTTCCCATGCTTAAACATAAGCCTTCCATAGACAGAAAGAAACTATTTGCTGACGTTTTAGTGGCTTTCTTGAGAGCTTTGCTTGATGTTGATAGAACCAAAATTAACTGGTCTTCAATGTGTAGCAGTGCAAACAACACCTTTCAACTACAACAGGATCATTATTGCTGGTCATTGCCCGCCAGATTGCCCCCCTGTACCTTTTGGAAATCAACAAATCTTGATTTGTTTGTGTCCAGCAGAAATCTCCTTCTATTGGCACAGACTGGGTTTCTGCAGATGTTTGGCTGTGTGTACTTAAATTGCTGTTCCACATCTTTAATCACTGTCTGGCAGTCGAGGCACATGAAAGTTCCACTTACAAGCTCAGGATGGACTGGGTGGGTACGTACCACCTGCCCGCTGATACGCATCAGGGAGCCAATTTTTGCTGATGTCAGTTCTCGAATTCTGTTAGAAATTCATAAGGATTAAATTGCTAAATTGAGTTGACATTCTTAAGCCCCAAGTGCTACCCCAGTACTATGACACAAGATAGTTACACTCACTCTGTGACTAAAGAACAGTTGTAACAGACAAAAGAAACAATGTTACTACAATATATTCTCATTTCACACAAACTTTTGGATAACTTTTGCATTGGTTTGAACTTTAGTAATTTCACTAGTACTTCAACATATTCTAAATCTTTTTTTTTTAAATTAGGAGTTGCTTTTTTTTGTGGAATATGATGAATATAAGTATCTGAGTGTGATTCACAAATGAAAAAAATGTTTTTAAAAAATATCCTGTGCAAGATCCAGAAACTTCTTCACAATTGTATTGGTCAACTGTATGTTTCACGCTATAGAACCAAAATGCTTTTTTTCCAGCAGTAAAAACATACAAGTTTCTGCAATTAATAATCATCTTACTTATGTCTGGTAGGTAGATCTTGGAACGCAACATAAAAGTCCTTGTTTGAAGGAACATTTCCATGGTCTCTGGCAAAAGTCTTTACTGCACGGCAGAGGTAAGGGTAAACCCTGCAATCCAGAAAATAAGCTCAAATGTTATACAAGCTACCAAAATGCATTCTTTGCTTTAGACTATATCAAAGGCTTCTATCATGCTTTTGCAGGTTCTGGCTTTTACTGCCACATTATGTAAGAACACACAAAAGCTAAGCTAAATATGATAAATATGAGATTACTGCATTTTACATGCCATTTGCTTTTATTGTATGAAAATGGCCTTTTTAAAGTCTCACTGTACGATAATTTCATCCTTATACTAAGAAGTAGATCATCAAAACAAGCCACTCACACAATACATATTTTCAGAGCAAAAAGTCCTAGAGTTTATTCTGTACTCCTGCACTCTCTACTTGTTTACCACAATAAATGCAACTGCCTAGTTAACTAATGGTTTCCAGAGAGAAATCCATTAAGAACTAAGTTTTTATCCAGTAAAAAAAAAAAAAAATTAAAATCTTACATGTAAGTGTTTTGGGGATACAGAAAGCAGATAAACCTCTCGATTTTTACATGACATGTTAGACATTACTGGCCTGAGATGGCAGCACTCCTCAACTCTCAGGTAACCTCCACACTTTACCTGTAAAATTCCTCCTGAATAGTGGTAGAGAGCTGCTGGTTGAACTGCTCCAAATCTGCAAAGCTTACGATCAATGTGTTCCGCTCTGGCCGAATCAGTTCTTCTGCATCACGCAAATATTTGGCCTCCCCATCGCAGTTCTGGAACCTGAGAGCGATTCAGAAAAACATTTCACTGCTACACATCAGGCAGCAATTGAATACTCCTGAATTCAGGAGAGAAAGAGAAGGTATCACAGATGTTCAGGAGCGTGCAGGACAACGTCAGTTCCTTGCAAACACCTTTTCCAACAAGATTTCGCTCCCCCTTGCCACCCCGGCTCTGTGAACCGCCCAGCACAGGCGCAGGGGGTTGGCATCTCGCACTGCTGGTTTCACTGATGGTTTAACAACGACTCCGCACCAGCAAAGCGAGTTTTTGTGTTCCTCCGGGTGATGGTTCCCGGCCTTCTGCTGGAGGGTCCCTCGGGAGGCAAAACGCAGGGAGTCAGGCGTATTAAGTGTGAGAAGCAGGCCGCGAAAGGGGCCAAGTGCGCTGAACAAAGCGTCAGAAGGGGGCAAGCGCACCGAGCGAAGTCCCTTCGAAAGCTCTCGGGAAGGACTTTGCCGAACAAGGGAGCACCGCGCTCCCGAGGCAGACGCCTCACGACAGAGCGGGGCCTCAGACGACGGGGCAGCTCTTCCGAGCGCAACACGAGGGACCGGGCCCACGGGCCCCGACCGGCTCTCACCCTCTTCAAATGGCGGCCCCCTCCGAGGCGCCCGCGGCCTGCCGCGGCCTGCCGCCTGCTGACGGCCCTCCCCGGCCCGGCCTCCCTCACTCACTCCTCCAAGAAGTCCTGGAACAACTTCTGGCACTTCTCGGCCACCTCATCGCGGAGCTGCTGGTGCTGCTGGGCCGCGCCCGCGTCCCCCACCGCCGCCGCCGCCAGATCCATCCCGGCCGCCCGAGTCCCCGAGCCGGCCCCACAGCGTTTCGCGCCACAGCGCACCCCGCCGCGCGCCGCCGCGCCGGCGTCGACCTGGATCGCGCCGCTGGCGGTCAGGCCGCCGGCCAGCCACGCCTTGCGCGCCGGCTGGGCAGGCCGTGCGACGAAGACGGTGCCGCGCCCGGTGTCGGCAAAGCGGGAGAGCGGGCGATCGACCCGGCCCGAGGCGATGAAATAGCTGCCCTGCGTCGTCTCGCCCTGGCGCAGGACATAGGTCGAGGGTTTCAGCAGGCGAGAGGTGCAGGCCGAAAGAAGCGCGTGTTTCTGATTGCGCGTCAGCCCTGTCAGGATCGGGGCTTGGAACAGATGGGCAAAATCATCCGGGTCGATCATCGAAATCGGGTCCATCGACAAATGGGGCTGACCGCCCGTGAACCACAAAACGATATCAATCAAACAGGAAAATGGCTATCCCGGCCCGCAAGGGCACCGCATCCTGCGATGCGACGGGATAGCCTGAAACTCGCACTCAACCCAGAATTTGCAGCGCACC
>JAVSBS010015939.1:0-33467 GCA_033124195.1 Coracias cyanogaster
ATCAGGAAGAAGTTCGTCACTGAAAGAGTGATTAGCCATTGGAAAAGGCTGCCCAGGGAGGTGGTGGAGTCATCCCTGGGGCTGTTCAAAAAACAGGTAGATGTGGTGCTTCGGGACACGGTCTATGGATTAGGGAGAGGTTCAAAGAAGGTTGGACTAGATGATCCCAGAAGTCTTTTCCAACCTGAATGATTCTATGATTCTAAACTCAACAGCAAGACATCCAGAACACGGACAAGATTGAGGGGAGCATCTCCTGCACAAGGACAAGCGGTCATGAAGGACATGTTGGGGAAGTCAGACTAGCTTCCGCATCAATCATCCTGCTTGGAGCAGGATTACCTCTGCATGTCCTCTCCTACTTGAGTTATCCTGAGATGATCTTTTTAGGTGGCTTGGCTTTGTATCAGCACTATATTCAGAGTGCAGGAGCAAAAAGACTCTATTTTTAAGATGGAAAGCAACATTTTTATGAGGAAGGGGGTTATGGGACATCTTTACACCTGAGATCACACAGAATCACACAGAATGGTAGGAGTTGGAAGGGACCTCTGGAGATAATCTAGTCCAACCCCCTTGTTAAAGCAGGGTCATACAGAGCAGGTCGCACAGGTGGGTTTTTAATATCTCCAGAAGAGACTCCACAGCTTCTCTAGGCAGCCTCTTCCAGGACTTTGTTACCCTCAAAGTAAAGAAGTTTTACCTCATGTTCAGATGGAACTTCCTGCATTCCGGTTTGTGCCCATTGCCCCTTGTTCTGTTCACAGGCACCACTGAAAAGAATCTGGCCCCATCCTCTTGACAGCTGCTTTTTGGATATTGATAAGCATTGATAAGATGGCCCTCAGTAACTCAAAAAACCTCACAGTATATTCCTGTATCTAATCCTTTTAAATCTGAAGGCTAAAATAACACAGACAGATCACAAAAGAACAGAAACTGCAAGTTCAGTATTTGATAACCATCCTGTATTTTGCTCTTTCAATGCAAATGGCAAATAAAAACACCTCTGTACCTCTACAGACCCAACTACCATCTCCTCCACCTGTATTGAGAAGTGGAGAATGGGAATCATCTCCTTTGAGGAATTCCCCCAGTTGGAGAAACTTCCCAGGGCTTCCTCCCCAGAAGAGGCCAAGAGAGGCAGCGCTACACCCAGCAAACGGCTTCTGTCACGGTTGGTCCTTCTGGCTCAGCGGGTGCATTGCTCCAGTTAACTGCGACGGCAGTGATGCTTTGCTGGTGCCGGCTCCGTTCACTCATGGTTTCGGAGCGTTGTGCTCACCTTCCCAGCTGGGCTGGTGGATGTCGCGTATGGGGTAGGAGCACAGCAGTGGCCACAGACTGTCCAGCCTGGACTCCCATCTGTGTCTGGCTGCCTTCCTGGATACATTACAAACCTTCAGCCACTATTTTTACTTTAATTTCCTTCCTCCACCTTTTAAGTTGTGCTGGGTTTTGTTTGGGGTTTTTTTTGACAGCTTTGAAAGGTGAGTGAGTCATGATACATTTAAGATCTCCCCCCTATTATATAACATAAGCATCTTCAGAGCTTTTTCCCTCTCTGTGGAGGAAGGGGCAGAGGCTGGGGTTGGAGCTGTGCCAGCACCTCAGCCACTGCAAAGACCTGCCCCTTGCAGCAGAATGAGGGCCCAGTGCTCCCTGTGTCTCACTCAGGCCCCCTTGGCAGTTAAAATAATGGAATTATTAAATTCGTGCATGGTTGCTCTTACTGAAAGGAAGACATTGCTCACAGCTGAGCACCCTCCTGTGACTGAACTATGCACATGGCAGAGAGGAAGGATGTATTTCAATCTCACAGCTTCACTCTGCTGGTGGTGAAGCTGATAACATTATAGTGTCCAGGCTCTTGGCCCATTTAACTTGTGTGCTCCACCACTTCCTCCTCCTCCCCCAGCATAGGTACGTGTCACTGTGGCAACTCATTTGAATCTTTTGTCCTACTTTTTTCCCTTGACATTCACAGCATTTGACAAGGTTTTTCTAGCTGCCATGGCATGATCCTAGGATGGTGGTGCTGACTGCAGGCTTCCCACAGCCTAGCTGGGGAGGAAGCTCTGGACTTGATTATCATTCCCCTAAGAGAAGGCAGGCTGGATCGGGTTGGAAGGGACTTGGTCCAGCATCTGGCTCAAAACAGAACATGGGAGGGATGTCTGAGCCATGGGGACAAGGAAAAGGGTTGTTTGGGCAGTAGGTGGGAGAACTGTAAGAGTTTTTCAAGGGACTGAAAAAATGTAGATGGTAACAGTTGCAGGGAGAGACAGTGGGGGGTAAGCCTGTATCGGGTCCTTTAAGGATTAGAGAACAGGTGAGCCTACTCTAGGGTCAAATGGCTCCCAGATGCTGGGAATCAACCAACAATTCCCCCAATCCCATTACAGTTGAAAGACTTAAATAGGAGCCCAGGGGAAACAATTGCTTGCTTTTACTGACTCCAGAGCAAAAAAAAGGTGAGGGGTTTGCTTTGTGGTGTAAGAGTTTTAGTGTTTGGTTTTCTGGGGTGGGTGGGTTTGGTTGGTTGGTTTGTTTGTTTTCCCACTGTTTTGTTACTTGTTTCTTTGGCTGGGGTTTTTGTTGTTGTTTTTTTCTTTTTCCTGAAATAAACAGTGCAGTTTAGGAGCTTCTCATAGTAACAGCTGCAGTAACTGTGGCTGATGTTGGTGTCTTGTAAGGCTGCTCTAAAAATGCTGGGGAAGGCTTATAAAATGCATGTGGAAGACAAGGGTTACCATAATACATACCGTGAGAATGGGGGAGGCACAAGATATAGCCATATAGAAAGGCAGATGCCACTATAAAGAGTTGCTTGTTCTAAAGCTCCAGTGATGAGATGGTTTTTCAAGACACCTGTTTAGCTTTGGCACCCATGAGGCAGTGATGGACAAAAGCTTCAACAAGGTCAGCTCTTCGTGTCTCTGGAGGGAGCAGGGACTTAGCAGAGCCTCAATCAGAAGTTGAACGATAAGGTCAAAACTGAGCTTCTGCAGGGCCTGGAGGCCTGGCCAGCTTGAGGCTGGCCCCAAGCAACAGCCTCTGTGCCTGTGGGATAGCTGGGCACGGTACCCAGCCTGTGGGGTCAGGGTTTCCCCAGCACGTGGGAAAGCAGCGGTGCTGTGTCACGCAGCGCTTCCCGTTCTGCGCTAAAACTGCTCAGTTACCGGGGAACGAGCAGAGGTATCGGTGTTGTGGAAAGGGCTGGCTGTGACAATTCTGGCATTCTTCCCAAAGCATCTCATGCCTTTCTTTGGGAGGGTGATTTTGTGGCGTGCCCTGTGAAAAAGCCGCCAGCTACCGGAGCCCCGCCGCCCCCCGGTGCTACGCGCCCGCTCAGCCCTCCCTCGTAAGCAGGCGGGAGGATGCTCAGGGTTGCCCGATGGCGGCGATGCACTGGAAGGGAAACCTGCGCTGTTCCCTGTGCCAGGCAGGGACGGCGCTCTCCGGGCTCCCCCGCCCGCAGCGGCGGGCAGGGGCAGGGGCCGGTGCCGCCGGTTCCCGGGCGGCGGGCTCCCTCTTGTGCCCGCTGCGCGCACGGCGGGACAGGCACCGGCGCCGCGGGGGCTGCTCCGGCTGGGCATGGGGCTCCGGCCTTGCTGGGCAGGCTGGTTTCGGAGAGGCAGGCCCTGAAGTCCTCTTTGTGCCAGGCCTTGGGAGCAAGCCAGCCCCGCTGAAGTGAGCGGAATGCCTTCCTGTGGTCCCGCAGAGGCGATTTTACCTGTCAGCCCAGTGCCCGCTGCAGAGCTGGGCGCAAACGGTGAGAAAGTTATTCGCCCTCAGTCTCCAGAGTTCCTCAGGTTGAAGCACTCACTCGCTTTCCAGGCTGGGTGTCTGTATTAGCTGACTTTTCCTGAGCCCGAGAGCTGTTCTCGCAACGAATTACACTGGCAGAGCTCTGTGCAGGAGGCCCTGGTGCTCTGAGCTGTCCCAGTAAATGGTTTCTCTTACTTGTGCCTTGGCTCTCCCTCCCAGCAGCCGTTGTCCCCCTCTCCTGAGACCACTGAGGAGCCAGGGTGCTTGGAACAAGTTTACTGTGCTTCTGCACAGCCCATCACCTCTCATCAAAGAGTTTAGGCACAGGGTGCAGAGTCAGCATGTTCTCTTGATATAATAGATAAAAGGTAGCTGTAATCAATGGCTCTCTTGGCCTGGGGCTACTCAGAGCGCTGCCTTCCCCAGGACATTGCTCATTTCTCTTGTAGACACTGGAGGGAGAAGTTTGGGGGCAGAGGAATGCAGCTGAGAGGAGCTTGGCTTTGTGCCTCTAGGATCTGGGGAGAGCTTTCAATTATGCCATTGCTGGATCCAAGTATTGAGATTTAGCATCAGTGGTGGGAAACCAGGTGTGACACGCTTGCTCCCCTTTTTCATGGAACCCAGCTTAGGCTCGGACTCTGCCTCTGTGAAGCTCTTCCCATCTGTTCATGCTGTGGCAAAGTAGAAAGCCATTGCTTGCCCTTGTATCCCAGCAGCTATGGCATGGCACCACTGCAGGGTTGGTGCAAGCCCCGTCTACCTGAATAGGGTCTCAGGGGATCTTCTGCTATTGAGGGTGCTCTGTTGTTTGCTGTTGTGTCTTGGTGGCCTGTCCAGGTCCTGCTAATCCTCTGGGATGGTCCAGGCCTTGGCTGTTGTGTCTTGGTGGCCTGTCCAGGTCCTGCTAATCCTCTGGGATGGTCCAGGGCTTGGTGTTGTCTCTCCAAGACCTAGCAAGACGATGATGCTCCTCCTCTTGTGAGCAAATTGCAGAGCGATGGAGTCGGGGGGGGGAGAGTGCAATACCAACGGTGGACACTGGATGCTGCAACAAGATCGGGTGGTTTTATCAGTGGTACCGTGTTTATTCAGCACACCTCACCTTTGAGCTCCTCTGTCGCCAAGCTGTGATTCTTGCTATGTTTTGGGGTTGTTTTTTGTTGTTGTTGTTTGTTTGCTTTATGTGTAAAGTCCAAGATCCAGGAGCGTAGTGATTAGGTGAGACTTTAACTGCTGCCTTCCTAAAAATTGTATAGTTTGAGGTCAAACCATGATTCAAGGAGAAGGCTGAGAAAACTCAAAGAGAAACAAACTTGTTTGAAAAATCAGCATAATGTACTGCAGGAGACAAACATTTCCAGTGGATTAAGCGCCTGCTTTGTTTGCAAGTCTGGTTAGCCCTGGGTCATGTCATGCAAACTTTGCCCTGGTATCTCCAGGAGCCTGGCAACTGTCACAGGTACGGAGACAATGTGATCCTCCTGCCAAGCGCTGTTAACAGCCCCTATTCCTGCCTCCTCCAGCTGTGCTAGTGTTGCAGCCCCCCTGTTGGCAACAGTCCTGCCTTGGGAGACAGCCCTGCACCCTGGCAGGGAGCTTAGTTAGAAATATTTGACATAACAGGTGCTGCTGCTTCTCTTTGGCTTTTTAGGTGGGAGCAAAACCCCTGCAAATTAAAACAAGGGCTTTTGCAGGTGCATGTGCTTGTTCATCCCCACTTGCCCAAAACCTGCCATCACCACCAGCACCCCTGCAGTGCAGCAGCTACTTACAACCTATTTTGAATGTGAAATTTCAGGTGCACAGATGCCTCATCACTACTCCAAAACCTTTGCCTGTTGTGATAACTTACTGCCAGACCCAGTGCTGTGCTCTGGGGACCAGTCTCTGTCCCAGAGTGTGCAGCATAAGGCATCAGATAGGCGTTTACAGAGAAGGCTGGGGGGACTGGAGTGGTGGCAGAAGAAACCATTCACATCCCATCCACATATAGACCGCAGCTGTGCTTTTTCCCAAGGGGCTGTGGGTGTCTGTGGGGAGCTCATCCTGGAGCCATAGAGCACATCTATGTTTATTTGGAAACTTGACAGCAGGCAAAAAGTAGTTATCTCAAGAGTCAGTGAGAGAAGATAGTTCCTGTTCCTCCTGTCTGACAGGGGACTCTGTCCCTGAGTCTGTGGGGAGATATCAAATCACTGTTAGCAGGAACAGTTGGTATTTGAGCAGTGCTGAGGACCAGGGAGCTTTCCAGTCCTTGTGGACAGGCTGCGAGGGGCACTGGGGTGACCGTGCCCTTTGCCCAGGGCTGCACTAGCCAGGGCTACTGACCCAACGACTTGTTTGTAGTGCCAGAGTTTTACTGTTGACTTCACTACAACTACAGTTGTAACTAGCAGGTTTTTAAAGCCAGGACTCTGCTGCAGGGCCCCGCAACAGCCACTACGGAGCTCCCCTGGTAGAGAAACAGCAGCGCAGCCAAGATGGCTCCTGGGGAACAGTGCTACTGTTGCTGTCACACAACGAATAGGTTGGAGGGGTGACAGGAGCCTCTATAGCAAAGAGAATAATGGTTAGTGTCCTGTAACATGCAGTCCATGTCCTGCTTCTTAATTTGGTGTTTGTTTCGGTTTTTTTACAGTGATCTTGTGGGAAAATGTATTACAGAGGAAGTACTTAAAATTCCCTTTCCTCTTTCTAGAAAATGGAAGTCAACATAGGAAGGGGATGAAGGAGAGCATAAGCATCAGATAAAGCCACACATACCATGGTGGGGAGAGCAATTTATGTGGTTGCACGGACAGCCCTTGGGGTGCAAAAGCTGTTTTATCAGCTAAACCTGCTGGGGAAAGCACTGGCACAGCTGCATGTACCTTCATGCTGCAGAAAACGTGAAAGAATTTCTGTTACCCAAATAGACTGGAGAACCTTGATACCTCTTGCAAAAAGTTAAACTCAGTAAGATGAGTCTCTTGGGGGGCGGTGAAGATTAGCCAAGCCAACTTGTATGCAGTTCAAACATTCAGCTTTGACCAGTCAAACCTCACCTCCCCTTGAAAGCAGATCACGCTGCTGAGACAGCAGGCATGACAAGGTGTAATTAGAGATGAGCCTTAACCCCTGCTCTTAGCAAATGAATAGTCCTTAGTGATGGTACTTTGTTAATGAGAATGAAGTGAAAAGCACTTGAGCTTCCCTGCTGTGCCATGGCTCTGTCACTGCCCTGTTGCTGCTGGGTAAGTGATGGAAGTATGAGAAGCAGAGGGGTTTCTCCTTTAGAAAGAAGGAATGGGTGGTTTAGGGACTGGTATGCTATGAGGATGCCTGGGGTAAAAGAGCAGCTTCGTGGTAAAGCACTGTGCCAGCAAGCAGGAAAGGTAGGATTCTTGGGACAGTTGGAGGGTCTCTGTGCCCTTCCAGGCAGCGGTGACCCCAAAGGGTTTTGCTGGATTTTGTTGCAGGTAAAGGTGAGTGGCTGCACCCAGAACTGAGACTGGGAATTAAAATGAGCAGAAGCCTTTGTGAAGACCAGCAAGGGTTTTGTGGCTGTGGGCTTTCACTAGCAATAGGACAACTAGAAGTGGGGATAAAAGCAGACATGATGGCCATAAGGAGATGGGTGTCCATGGCACTCTGCTCTAGGACGTGACTGTGGGTATGGACATCTTTGCCTAGCTACTGCATCCCTGCAGGATGAGCAGGGGCTGAGGGGAGGCAAGACAGAATGGTCCTGCAGATCTCTCCAGCATTGCTCTGATGCTTTCAGGGCACATATGTGTTGTCTTCAGAATGTCCTGCTGCTCCCATGTTTTGTGGTGACTTAGGAAAAGGAGAAACAGCACTTATCCATGAGTCAAGCAATGGTTTGGACAAATATACTTGCTGTTAGGCCCTTGCAGGACTGGAGAGGCTGTTTGACACTGTCTGCACACACTGCTCAGTGCTGTCTCTGCTAGGTAAGATAAGGTCACTCTGTGCTGTCTCCTGCCCCTGTAAAGCTGGTGCAATCCAGCCATTGCATGTTGGCTCTAGCAGAAGCTTTAGCTTGAAAGCTTCTGTCTGGCGTCCTTCCCAGCCTTTAGCACGTAGCTACAGTGCTTGTCCCATGCCTGGCCCAAGGCTCAGCCCTGGAGAGGCAAGGCAGGAGGGTGATATAAAGCTCAACTGATTCTTGTGGAAGATAGATCAGTGCTGGAAACTCTGCCCATAAGTCTCCATTGCCCTGCTTAGTGCCTAAATAGTCTGACAACCTAGAACTGTTGCTAGTCTCTGGCTTGATTCAAGGTTTTTTTGAAAGAAATGCTGTGACTTTTTTTCCTTTCATAGTTTCTGGAATTGTGCCCTGTACTTGACTGAGTCATGCTTTGTTGTGCCTACATATCCATTAAGGGATTTCATATGCTAATCTCACAAGATCCACTGCTCATTTTGACATTTTCATCTCGTCAGCTGCCCATAACCTTTGCATGCAATGTGCCAGGTTCACTGCAGGGCAAACCGAGTTGGGGACAGGCATTTCTCCCTGCTGGGCTCTCCTTCATTCACCTTTCTCTCTGCCCCCCAGCTGTGCAGTTGGGCTCCCAGCACCCAGCCGAGGCTTCTGGACCATCACTGAGCTGTGGGCCTCTCCGCATACATGCTTCGACACATCATTCCATGCCTTGGAGAGTGACAAATGGTTCTGCAACAATGACGTAAGTTTCACTGGACAACTATTTTATAGAAGCTCTAAGTTTAAAACCAGACAAACTGTCATATACCTTGGTCAGGGATTGCTGTAACGGGTGGAGGGGCAAGCCATGAACTCAGTTTTATCAGTGACAACAGTACCATTGCAATGCTGCATCCGTGCATTTCTGCTCCATAAAACCATGTTAAATAGTTTGCTAGTTGCAGAAGTCAATCTACCTAAACTCACTTCGTTTTGGTCTATCTAAATTAAATTTCAAACAACGCCCTGAAAGATATTTTTCAGTGGACCAACCAGATCATATCACATTAAGGAAAAAAAAATGCTTTAGGTTACTTAAATTCTTAAAATTTAGGACTACTTGAAAGTAGAAATGCGCATACAAAATGTAGAGTTTTGATTCTGTTTAAAAAAAGTCAGAAGTTTCAATTATTTGCCTGCTGTCTTCCAGCTGCATCTACTTGCTAAATTCAAAACAAGGTAGCTTAATAGCTTCTGAATGTGTTTATCTCAACTAATTTACTATTTTTGGGGGTGGGGATATTGCTTAGATGTAATTACAAACCCACCTGCATCTGAAGCTCAGAATTTCTTTCAAGTGTTAGACACAAATTTAGTCTTTCATTTGTTACCCCTTATTATAGAAAAAGGCTTTACAACAAACCTGCTATGTCTAGTCACATCTGTAAAGGACTAATCAGATTTAAAAAAACCCACACCACTTTATCATTTTAATCTCCAAGGCAGTTTAATATACTTAACTTCTCCAAAAATGTGTCCATTTTGGTCCTGATTCAAGAAATATTCATCATTAGGACAGCAGAGGGACCTGAAAGTCACACTGGCATCAGCTGCACTTTAAAACATCTGCTGGAAATTCTGCTCATGCTCACCTACCAAACTGGTGCTTGCAGCTTCACTACTCACAAATGTCACATACCTGTGTGTCATGAAATGCAGACTGAATTTAGAAAGCAAGATAAGGAATTGGTAAGATTTGCAAAATACAATTCCAGAGCCTTCTCAGCTTGTACTAGGAAGCAGGGCATCTTAGAAAGTTTTACTGGAACTTGTTAAATTATTTATGTTATTTGTCCTGTGCCACTGTTTGCTCTTCCACTATGACCCAAACCACAGGAAAACACCTGAGAAGTAGTTTGATGCTTACCAGTGGGATTATTGGCTTGTAACACAAGATGATCAGTTTTAAAATTAATCTGTGGACATTTCCCTCCGGTATGTAGCAATTCAAGCAACTTTTCTGAGCAGCTTGTGACTCGGCCATTCATGCCCAGCTGGCTGGCTGTGTGGTCTGTGTTCAGGAAGAAGCATGGCAGATCTAACTCAAAATCCAGGGGTTGATCTTGCAGTAAGGAGAACCAAATATTAGCTCAGACTGCTGGAGATGAAAATCCCAATCAAATCTGCAGGTTGAGATGTTTGGCTTGTGCATTAATATTGGATTATGACTTCTTTGATGCTCTGATCCAAAGTTTGACATGCCTTCCTCTCAAGAGCAGCATAAATAGTGAAGAACAAGGCTATCACTGTTAAATACCAAATGCATAAATGTTAAATACCAAAACACCACAGGTGGAGATACTTAGTCACTAAAAATCTGATGCAATAACCTTAGTGTTTCAAAACACCAGAGTCAAAATTTTCTGGGGTGTTGCAAAGGAAGGAGGGGACATCACTCAGTAACAGTGGCCACGCAGGCTCTGCTCCAGGTTACCCAGGCCCCTTGCACGCAGGAGCTGCAGCTAACCCTGGCCCCTGCCATGGTGAAAATGATAAAAGCTGCTCTCTTCTGATATGCAAACATCTTGAGAAATGGTGTGAGCAGAGCGGGTGAGCAATTCCAACTAGAGAGCTGAAAGAGAGGGGGGGAGGAAAAACAAAACAAAAAAGAAAAACCAGCTTTCAATCAAATGTTAATGATGCACTTTGCTGTGCCCACCCGGCTATCTGTAGTTGCTAAGAGCATTATGCAATTTGAGAACAAGTTCCCTTTGACTTGTACCCATTATTTCTTAACAGAAAATGAATTGGAGGGAAAATTATTTGCTAGGAGAGACATAGGAATTAATGGTGTGGCATTGTGTGTGGCAAGGAAACACGCCAAGCTCTGCACAGACTCCTGAGAACTAAATGAGCATCCAAGTGCTCACAGTATCAAAGCAGCGTCAAAGGATCTCCAGAGATGAGCAGACTTCATAAATAAGCATAAATAATGAAGATTGGGGATGCATAAGAAATCTTGTCAGTATGTAAATAGTTCATTTTGAAATCCTCTATTACAAAACACCATCAGAAAAGGGGTGATGTATGAATGGTGAGGTTGAGGTCTTGTGTGATTATTTGGGATCTAAAAGATAACGGGGGAGAGCAGTGTAGGGGATCTGGAGTAGATGATACAGCTACATCAGAGCCATTTTTCACCATTATCTAGGAAAACCTAACCAAACAAATTGTTCATCTCTTGCCATGAGGCAGTTCCTCCAGACCTGGAATCTTTTGAGTTGCTTATACCTAAGACATGTCCTGATTAGTGAGGAGCCCTTTCAAAGAACAGATGTCAGTATAGTGCCCTGATAACTTATGGCTGTCACATCATATTGCTAAATATTACTTACACAAGAAACCTCACAACACTTGAAAGATGTACCTTGTCTTCTTCAGGAAAGATCAGTGTTTTTTCTCTTCTAGTCCTGTTATTCTCTCCCTCAAGGTTTCCTTTTCACTGAAGTCTTTCTCCATCAATGTCCCAGCCAAAGCACTTCATCAGCCACCCTACCCTGGGTGCAGTGGCTGCCTGTGCTAACACCAGCCAGCACCTGCCACAACTGCTGCAATGTCAGCAGCAAAATATGAGAGGATTCTGCCCTCTGACACCTCATCATACAGCATTTCTTGTTCTAAATAGCTTTAATGAGTCAGGAGAATTGTGTACTTTTCTTTACCCCCTGAAACACAGTTTTTACCTAAGTTTCATCTTATTGGTAGGAAGTATTCAGCACTTCTCACATCAGTCTTAAATACATCCTGAACAGACAGAGTGGAAAATGGTTTTAAAGCCTTTGGCATCCACTTGCTGTCAGTTGAATGTCAAGTCAGGAATAAAAATTGGCAACTAGCTGTAGATTTCACAGTCATGCAGCAGGATTTGTGGAGCTGAATTCGCAGTTCAGTTCTTGGCTTCAGCTGTCACTCCGTGTACCTCCAGTGATGAGCATTCATGCCACAGTGAGGCATTAGAGTTGTCAGATATCCAGAGCTTACAGAAATAACTTCATTTTTAAATGGACTGTCTTTTTTTGGTATGAATAATCAGACAGAACAACATACAAAATACTTGATGTGTACTGGGAGCCCAGTACAGTCTCTGACACATGGAAATATTTGGAATATTTCAGACTTAATTTAATGCTTCTCCAGAGTTTCACAGAACAGTAAATTATGAGCTCTCTAAGCCACACACTCATTCTATTTTATTATGCTTTAATCCTATGTCTTTTAACAGCCATTGTGAAAGCCATTGATCAAATCCTTCTCAGGGGCTTAAACATAATCTGAAAGGAAAATAAGTGTTAAGAGGGAACAAGGCTTTCAAATTTGCTGTTGACAGTTATTCCCAAGGTTCCACTACACTTTGGAAATAAAGTAGGTGAAAACTGCCTTTCCTATCAAAGACAAGAAACAAAGTCAGCAGAGATGTTTTCCTCCAAACTTAGGAGCAACAAATAGGTTATTTTGGGGCTAAACAGAAAACTAGCCATTTATCCTTGCAGTTATACTACATTTTTGGCATTTGGCACAGAATCATACCATTTGTACAGCTCAGAGTCATGTAGCACAAACACAAAAGCTGTGCTGCTTTGGCTGAAGTTCCACCCAGCAGTGGTTAAAGGGGAGCACGCAGGCTTGGCCACTGTGGGACCCACTGTCACCCTTCGGAGCACCTGCAATCCCTGTATAAGGGATATTAGACCTGCCTGGCCTATTCCCTTTAGCATCTATGGACTTGTTTATGAAGTTGTCTAACTCCTTTCTGAACCTGCTGATGCCACCTGCCTTCCCAACAAATTGTGGTAACAAATCTGAGGAGATAACAGTCCGCTGCCCGGAATTTTGAGCCACTCTTCTATTTGTACGAGTGACCCTCTCATTCCAGTCTTGTGGGATTTGGTTAACGTCAGTCCTTTGCTTGCATTATCCACAGGTTCATGATTTTATGAATCTCAATCATGTCTCAGCCAAGTAAATCACTGCAGCATTTTTAGAAGATAGGCAGTAAAATAGATAGGCTTCTTAAAAAAAAAAATCAAATTGCAAGACTAGTCTTCAAACATGAAATACAAGAGAACATTAGTCATAAAAGACACAATGACTTGTTAGCAACAGCTATGTTTTACCATCACACTGAGATCATACTCTCACGTATTCCAGTTCAGCTTATAAAATTATCTGAAAGGGTAGTGCGTATCTACTTCAGATCAGCAAATGGTCTTAAAAATAATCTTGATTTCTTTTTTTAATTTCAGTGTTCCTTTTGTAAAGCAAAATAAAGGAGTATTGCTCGTTCACTAGAAAACTTCTGTTTGAATGCCAGCTTTGAGCAAAAAGATATGGGCACATGTTTAAATGCATTCCCTCGGTTCCATTTTCTGTCTGGCATAATGAAGTCTATAGGTGATTCAAGTGCAATGCCTTGACTTCTTTCAACTGTTTAAAAGGTATTCTATACCAGTATTGGAACACCACATGGAATATGGTAGTCTGTACCACGCCCCAGTCCTATTTTCCAGTATCTATACTACTGCAGCCTTTCTAGGTAAAGGATTGCGGCTCTAACCTCAGGGGCTACCTCTGCACCGCATGTACACGAGTGAGTAAGCTGCCGAGTTCAGGAATCAGCTCTAGGAGACAAAACTTCAGTAATTCACCCTCCACACTTAGCTGAAACAAAGATTATTTTATTTTTTTTTTCTTTTTAGGCATCGGGCTTCTGGTTTACTAGTTTAAAATGCAGCTTGGGTTGCCACTAAACCACAAAGAGCAGTGGATAAAAAAACTGTATATTTTCTGACAGGTCAGTGAGCCGGAGCCTACATGCTCATCTTAACAGCTCATTTGTGTCTGCTGTCCTGACATGCTGACATTTGCTGTCAAGGTTCCTTTCCCGGGCTGTGAGGTGCTTTGCTATTCAACACCACTGCCCTAATCTGCAGTGGCACATACCAGTCTCTTAACTACAGATGCAACATCAGTGTGTCTGGAATTCAAAGAAACACCACAGAAAAACAAAATTAAGATTATCAATGGCTTCTCTATTAGGGAAGTGAGGTATTTAAGACAGCACACAACACAGATTATGAAAAAGGTATTTATTATTTACACAACTGCTATAGTTCCTTAAGAACAATATATACCATTTTTATTTGAAAGGGTCAATCTTCTTTCAAATACATGAACTGCATAATGCACAAGTGTTGGTAATGCCAAACAGCAGTCACATCACACTTCTATAGTGCAGGCATAAGCAGCGCAAGTAAATGATATTTTAAGAACAGTATGGCAGAATATTGTATTTAAACACAGTGTTTGCACTTTGACAAGATTTAGCTAGAAGAGAACAAGGGTTTTGTTCATGCTTTGTTAGGAATGTGACTTTCCCATCTGAGATTTAAACCCTTTATCTGAAACATGAGAATTTTTCAGGCAGACTGCTTTTTGCTGACCAAATAAGAGTGAGTTTCTCTCCCTCAAACTTCAATCTTTTGCTTTCCAGTAAACACTGCTTTATAGTATAAGTTCACACACTGGGGTAGATTGGCCACAGAGGTGGCACTTTCCCATCTTACTGTCTTGCACAGAGAAACACTGACATACTAATACATACCAAAACTTAGACAACTTGTAATTTATAGACTTAAATAGTGGAATGGGAGAGGGAGACTGTTTCTAAAGATGGAGGGAATAGAGGGCTTATACAATTCATACACTGCCAAGGTTGGCTCCTTACTCAACTTTTTTGGTCTATTTTTTTTTTTCTAGTTTCAGAATGGTTTTGGTCTTTAATGGTTATGGTTGTACTTCAGCGGCAAAGGAGCGGAAAGAATTTTAAGTAGTAACACCAGAATTGAATGCAAGAAAAAGTAACTGACTTGTTTCTTCCACATTGAGCTTATTGCTGTGATCTTTAAAACAAACAAACAAAACCAAAACAAACCAAACCCATACCCACACCCACAACCAACCAACTGGAAGACCAAGTTTAGCAGTCATTCTGGCATTGGATCCAGTGTCCAGCACTATTAACTCTAGCGTAAAAGCAAGGAAGTCCAATGATCTTAGTTATGTTCCCTTCAATTCAGTGCCACACAATTTTAATAGCGTTATTGTCCTTGCTTCTTTGAAAGATACCTGAAAGAAATAAAAGTACAGTTTTTCACAAAATAAGAGGTAGGCACAGATGTCTAGTACCTTCCATAAACTCAAAGTATGAATTGATTTCTTTTCTCACTAGCAACCCTCCCTATTGATAACCAAAAATTAGAAATGTGATCAATACTACTTATGGTTTTGACTTCAACATTTTGTTTCAATTCCATGATAGGTTATCTTACAGCAATTCAAAGTCATGTTTTTAATTAGACTTTATCAGGCTTTTTAAACAAAAGGGAGAAAGGAAATGGAAACGTTTTATTCTAAGAGGTTGAAAACCACATCAGTTGGAAAAGTAGCTATTAATGACCAAGCCAGCGTTCGTTAACGAACAGTCAACCAGCGTAACCTGAAAAGAACAGCCCTCACCAGCTTCTTTAGAGAACCTGAGTTGTTCCAAAATGCTTGGTTTTAGGTCTCATAGTTCTCTTACCACTATGGCTGGAGCAATCTGGCTATGTGGTGACTTCGAAGTCATTGCAAATACTCTAGAAAAAAGTCTGACAGTGTAAAATATCCAGTGAATTTCACTGCTTTTAAAGTTTAACATTTGACTTTCTGTTCTAATTAGAAACAAGAAAGAAAATTGTATCAACTTTGCAAGCACTTGATGTTTTTTAAATAGCATATTGCATACACTGTTTTTTTTCACATGAATTGAAACTTCAGGCTGTTGCATAAAACCATTAAGAAGGATTTTGCCCAAACATTTCAGCTAATCATTCTCTAGCAAGAATTAGGATGCTAACTGGTGCCC
The DNA here is from genome assembly GCA_033124195.1 of Coracias cyanogaster. NCBI lineage: Eukaryota > Metazoa > Chordata > Aves > Coraciiformes > Coraciidae > Coracias > Coracias cyanogaster. The sequence continues at coordinate 15,666 of JAVSBS010015939.1, forward strand.
TAAGCATTTGGAAAACTCTCATTCATAACACAGTAACTTACACTTCAGAGCCAAGGAATACTGTAATACCACGCAACCTGGATAGCACCTGAGAATCACACTAACAGCCCAAACCTCTGAAGTAATCACCAGAAAAGATGCCTTGTAACAAAGGACCTGAGATCTGAACTGATAGCCTATCTTTGTAGGGATGGAAACAGACAGATTTCCAGGGACTAGGTTCCTGAAAAAATTCTTTTCCCTTCAGGAAGCATAATTGCTTAATTGAAAACAACCGGTGGTCCTGAGTATGGGATAAGTATGTTCAAAAAAAAGTCCATTCTGTCAAAATCTCATCATTTTAGGGAAGCAGTCCAAATAACTTATTAAAATTTTACTCAAACTAAAGGAGCTTCACAACTCTTAAGTGATGTCTAAGTTCATCATCTCAGTTGTTTCTGGTCTTTGTACAGACAAACTCATGCAAAACACAGTGGGGTCAGGGGCAGAAGGAAGAAAGAATTTTGACTTTGTTCTTACCTTTCCCAGTGTTTGTGATTCAGCTCCAAAAAGTCATCTAATTTTGCTATTTCTTTGAGGTATTGAGTAAGCTTTAGAAGCTCCTTGTCTTTATCACGATTTAAATGTGCTTTCATAAAAGGCCTTATCTATAAAAAAAAAAAACAACTGGGTATACCATGTGCTCAAAGTAAGAAAAATGCTTCCAATTCTCTATCATTTACCACCTAATTAAAAACTATTTTCAGCACTATGCTAAGTTATTAATGCCTCTTAGGTAAGAGAAAGAAAAAACTTTTCCATCGGTGGCCACATCCAATTTGTCTTGTCATTGGTGCAAACTCAACTGTAGGGTTTTTGCCGTGCACGCCCACCAGGTAGAAATTTGTTTTGTCTTCTACTTCTTCAAGCCTTCCCCTCCCAGTCAGACAGAATGATAAAACAATCTGGGGTGGACTGCCATGTTTCTTCATATGATTTAATAGATATTTTTGCAGGAGACATGAGGGGTTTTCAGCTCTACTTTATGACTTAGGTAGAATCACTGGAACCAGATGTTTTGTTTGTTTTTTTTTTTTTTAACAAAAAGCTTTTGACTATAATCGTAACTTCTGTGGAGAGATGTCAGATATAAAGCTTATCTGACATCTGCTTTAAGCTTGGAACACATTATACCTGTGCTTTGTTTTAGTGATTCAACATTCCTGTCCGCAGCTCTGTTAACATCTTGACAAAGATCTTTCAACTCTGAGCTAGAGGGAGCTCTCTGGATAATCCTTTTCCAGTGAGATATTTGCTATTCCTGATTGTCCTAACACTGTACAGTTCCAATTAACACCACCTTGCTAGATCTCATCAATTCCTATCCTCTCCACATCATGGACACTTTCAAAAAATATCATATTGGATTTCTGTATTTGAATTTTTTTTAAAGAAACTTATGAAGGTTCTTTTAGTACCATGCTCCTGTACCTCGATGTGCAAGCAGAAAATTAAGTTGCATTCTTCTTATTCAGAACTAGCACTGATAACAGAGGATGAACTGGTCGACAATTTTATAAAATGAAATATTTGCTGTTCTGTAGTCAAAATGACTCAAGGTATTATTTCCCAGAACAGAATGATTGCTATTACATTGGCATAATACCATGGAGTACAGCCACTTGCTTTTTATTTTCTGAATATAACCACTCTTGAGATTGAACATCACATATTTCAATAGCGCCTGTTAGCAATGTCCAGCTTGACCATGGCTCGCAGGGATAATCTAAGCAGAAATAATAATTTTGTTGATTTTAGTACTATCATAAAAGCTCACTTAACAGTGAAACAAAGCTTACTTAATACTACTATTAGGGAAATATTAGTCCAGACAAATGGCAATCTGAAAAAAAAAATTAAAATATGCATCTTTGCTAGTTAAGAATAGTCTTTTGTTATGATACAGCAAAGAGGTATGAGGAAGTATTACTTGAAGCATAAGAAAAAGTAGTAATAAATGAAAATTCCAGCTAAAACTACCTTGAGTCCATTTTGTGGATTCATTAGGAAGTTTCGGCCAATATCATCGAACATAATAGTATTCTTCTTACTGTAATATTCTGAAAATTTTCCCCAGATAACTCCAAGAGGTTTCACCTGCAAAAGTAAGAAACAAGGTACCTGAGGTAAATCAGATCATATGCAGGAGATGAAAATACCAGACTGTAGGAACTTGAGTCCAAGCTCAAATGGAGACTTGTATTCTTCTGCGAAAAAATTAGCAGGTAGTTGGGCTTTATTATGGGAAGAAATGTGAAATAGCATAGCAAATACCCCACACACTAAAGAAAACCTTTCTGTTGGTACTAAATTTACTTGCAAAAGTTATCTATTATTCTATTTGAACACAGTATCATCCAAATGTTCAACTCAAAATAAAACATTAATAGAGAATCTGAGTAGAAAAAAAAAACCTATGCTGCCAAGATTCATACAGTCGTCTTGCATGAAAATTCCAGCACAACTTTATTGTTGAATATTTCAAAGGGCTATGATAACGTGTCAGCTGAATGTAGAAAAAGATCAGGAAAAAATAGATACTTACATCTATCAGTCCTCTTCTAGGAGTGTGCACTGTTATCATGGCAGCACTGTCCAGCATGAAAGTTATCTTGTAGTTTGCATTAGTACTCACTCCAAGCTCCTGCATCACAAAGATTTATTATTAAAGCTTCCAATTATGACAGTTTTACCGCTGTACAACTGGAACCACAATTAAAATACATTATTTGTCAAAGCGTGAGTTGCTAAGGATTACCACAGACACACTAAAAATAGGTATCTGGGTGTTTTAATTTTAATTTTTTTTTTTTACCCAATTACCAAGAGAAAAAAGCTGATAGGATTTTTGGCACTGTTTACTATCAGAAATGTAACTGATGTTAGCATAAAATCAAAGCAACTTTGCAGAAAAGGCAAAATACAGAGAGGTCTGCCCATACCTTCACGCATAATCTTTCACAAGTTCTATGTGCCTCAACTTTACTCAGTATCTATAGCAAGGGTAGCACCCGAACACTCTTTGCTCCTTACAGTAAGTTGCAACAAATCACAGACCAAGACGAAACACACATCAAGAGTTCATTGTTACTATTTCCTCCTAGGAATGTCCAAGACAGCCAAAGCTAGTCACAAATCTGTCAGTTTGCACTTTAAAGGTGTGCTCGCTCCTGAAATAGACTAAGGAAAACATCCTCTTTAGAAAGAAAAAACTTTTGATTGGATGAGAGAGCACCATTTCCATTTCAAATCCTTTCCAAAGCTGGAAAGTAATAGTAAAAATCTGCTGACGTGTTATAACATAAATTGCTGACTATTTCTGGTGTGTGCAACAGCAGTAATATGCAAAGCTACATAACAAGGAGAAAATACCCACTGCAATAGCTCTTGCAAATAGCCAGCCACATTCAACTGATTTGCCTTTATATAAAAAAAAATGGATCTTGCAAATGAAAAGTGCTACACTAGCACTCAGGTGCTACAGGTCAGTGTCCTGTTACACTGAAAAAACTAGCTGTTCTAGACTGTTTCAATTCCAGGCATAAATAGATGTAAGTGAGCAATTAAACTTGGTTATCTGATACTCCCTTCTTTTTAATGCTGTTCCTGCTTTGTAGTGTAAAACAGAAACTTTGATCCCAACAAGACTTGGCATTATTGTTCCCTGATAAAAACGGAAACTTTTCGAGGTAAGCACCCCTGGTGTTACCAGTTTAGGGAGAAACACTGGTTGGTGTCTAGTAGTAGGAATCTCAACGGATTGAGATGCTAGAGTAGACATAGAAAGGTTGTGATTCAGTGACCTATGACAGGGCTGGAAAGGCAACCTAGAAATGTAGAAAGGTGACCAGCGCTGGGGAAAGAGCCTCGTTTTGAAGAGTGGTTTTCCACAAGATTGAGTCCTAGCACTACACTGATAGACAACATAAATAGAGGTGTAACACTGCCACAAGAATGGCAAAGTTTGCAAGGCTCAACACTGGTTTTACTGGCACTAACTTCACTTCATAGCTCTGATTAAAGGTTCTCATTTCTGAGATCACTCTGAGGCGGTTTTGTTTGTTTAGAAAAATTCTACCAATTCATTATTTTGAGGAAAAGAACACTGGAAAACGTCCCTTGCTCTGTTAAAATCTGAAAAAATGTAGAGTGGAGATACAAGTGCTTAAATTTGAAAAAGATTTCCCTGAAAAGGGAACAAGCTTTGATTTATAAGCATAAAAAGAACAAACCCACCAACCAAACATAGAGCAATTCTTAGTAAGCTCATTAGATTTACAGTTAAGCCCAGCTGTGAATGTTTACCTCCAGGTCAGCTGTGCAAAACTGGCTAGTTGCCCGATTTAGGTAAGGAAGAAACTATGACTGAAAAAAGAGCTCTTACGGATGTTTTAGTAAGGCAGAGGAAGCAACAGAACCACACAGCTGCTAGAGGTACAAGGTAAATATGAAAAGAGTTTCCTCTTGATAACCTACTCCAACCCGCCACATCTGTTCACTCCTTTAAAAAAAAAAAAGATATTACACTTAAAGACTAGAACTCTATAATTAGAGGTAAGATGAAAGCAACTATGAAGGCTGTGTGACTAATCTAAGTTTCAGCAGGTACTGACTTGTGTATGGATCTGCTAAATTTAGCACCTACTGCTGATAGTTTGTGTAGAATTCTAAAATTACACTTAATCTAGTTTTGTGACAAAAATAATTTGAAGTGACTACAAAGATTTAAAAAAACTCAGGTTTTGAGTCATACAACTTCTCCAGTTGCTAATCTGAGCACAAGTCCAACTGTAAGGACAGCTAGCAAGGCTAGAAACAAATTACATGGTTTCAGACCAACTTACTTTCATTTTAGCTTCAATCCACTTCATATTAGTAGCAGCTGAAACAAAAAGGAGGAAATAGAGAGAACGCTTTATCAAAATAAGTCATTGACAAGCAAAAAAAGAAACAAATTAAGAACTTAACATATTAAATTTTTACAGAAAAAGTAATTTCCGAAAGATCCATCCTTTTAACAGCTTTTAGGGTTAACTGCCTGGAAGACAGTCTTCCTTCATGGAATTTTATTAAAGCTTACTTTTCAAATGAACAGCTAGATAAAGCTCTGCATGCATTTAAACCATTTTCTAGATCAGCTGTTACTGAACTACAGCCTGTAAAATCCTAAGAAGCAGGCTACACCTGCTTTGAGGAACCATACTGCCTGTGCAGGATTTTCTCCTGGAAGCAATGATAAGAATACACAAGGCCTGGAAAGGACAAAGAGTCAACATTGCTCACTGATGTAAGAATATGTGGAAACATTGTTTCAGACTATGAAAACTGAATTTTGTAATACAATTTTAATATGGTTTAAACCCTGCACTGTCTAAAGTCTGTTCTCCAGCTGTGGGATAGGAAGTGAAACAGTATGCAAAGGTAAACCACCAACCATCCCTGCAGACAGGAGAGTTTGGTTCATTTGGCAGTTCACATCTTATTGTCTGGATTGAGATTATTTGTAATGACAGCTAACAAACAGTGTTTTAATGTTGATTATGTAATTTTGTTACTTCAAGCACTTGTTCGCTTGTACAAAGCGACACTCAGTGAAGTGATGTTCAACGTTATACTGTGATTAGGCCCATTCATGTGAGCAATGTGTGGTGGTTTTTCACAGAATAGAGCTATTTTAGAAAAATAGTAAATGTGTGAACATCCCTGCTGAATCTAGTACAGCTAAGTGTTCAGGTATTGTTCTAGATCTTGCGCTTCACACTAAAAAGCAGTATGAAAACCTCCCACGTGGAGGTTCTGCTCTGAATGACAATTTACAGTAAAGTTTTGGGTACTGAGTATAAAACTTACACCAAATTACAATATCATAGTCCTCATATGCAGATGTCAGGAATTCATGAAGGTATGGCCTCATCAGTTCTACCCCAGTTTCAGCACACGATCTGTGGTCTAAAAAGAATATAAGAGATAAGCGATTCATTATTAAAGTTACTAAAGCTGAGTCTGACTTTCCTATCTATCCAGAGACCTGAAGAGTTTCATGAGGGAAGTACTGGGGTACACTAAAATAATGAACGAATTCATGACAAATTACCATTCCCATTTTAAAAGTGGAGAGAAGAATCAGAGGGGATACTCATCTGTTGATCCTTACAGGTATTTGAGAATTTAGCTAATAATAAAATCAGAGATCTGTAGGTCGGAATATCTTTGAAGATTCAGGCAAAATAGTTCATCTGTGCAACAAAGCAAATTTCTAACAGCCCAGATATGAAACAGGCTCCTTCAGCCCTAGTCCAGTTGATTTTGTGAAGACATATCAAGCTTATTTCAGACATGCAAATGTTGCCTATTCCAATTAGAAAACTGCTGTCAGATTCTGCTAGCAGACCTCTAAACAAAAATTTTAAACTCAATAACAGATTGAATTTTGATCTCAGATTGTAAACAACTCTCATCAAAAAGGAAAGCTAAGGAAAAGCAATAAGGCAAGTTATTATTTATTGTTTATAGTCAAGCTGCCATAACACACCTACATCCCAGAAAATCAAGTCAGAAGGAAAATTCTGGCTTCCAAAAAACCCCAGTCTGACAGAATTTTCAAGTAAAACATGTTTTTGTGCATGTTGACTAACAACCCGGAAATAAAACCTGAAGCTATTCTCCCACAGCCCTCAAAAGTGGAGTCAATCAGGTACAGACTGAGATCATTATTTTACATTATCTTGCCCTGTCATCAGGACATCCAAGATACAAGTTGGTCAAGAGAAAGATTATTTGGATAGAATTCTAAATTGCTTCTTTTTTATGGAATCTTGCAGAAAGTAAGTAGCTGCTGCACTAAAATCAACAATATGCAACACTTAAAGCCTAATGCTTTTTAAAATATGTTAAGAAGACTCTCAAATATTACAAAGCAGAAATTATATTACAACACATACCAAAGTTACTGAAGTAGATTTGTGAAGCAAAAATCAGGAACTGGCAAAAAACCCATAACTTTTTAAACAAAAAAGCACAAGTTGCATAAAATCTCACCAAATAGCGTATAATCAACATCTAGCACCAGCAGCTTTTTTCCTTCTCTAGGAGGGTTCAGAATTTCCACCTTGTATTCTTTAACTCTGCGGGAAATTTTTAGTAGATTTTCTTCCCTAATGTAACAGTGCAAAAAGTTACAGTTAATTAAGATGCATATTGTACATTCAATAACAGGACTGTTTTTTAATAGCTAAAACTCCTAACCGATTTTCTACTTCCACAACTTCTTCTTCAATATCAAAGTCATTGATGACATCATCGTTATCAGGAGGTGGCCCAAGGACATCTTCCTGGAGGAACAGTAAGAAAAGATAATTGGGATGACTGAAGGAAAATAACAACGGCTATCAAGTTCCTGTACTTTACAGGAAAAAAATACTATTTAACCAAAATTATTTCACTTTAGTAGTGGAAAGAATTACTAAAGTATACTGATTGTTCAGATTTGAGAAGTCAGTGAATATCATAACAATAGGTTTGTTGCCCAGAACAACTCAGGAGTTTAATGAATACACTGCTATCAGAGTTCTGCAGAAAAGCTTACTTTACATAGGAAAATAAACACCAACAGAAATTTGGTATTTTCCAAATGATTACTGGAATATTAAAAATGTAAAATTGTAATGAGTAGACATATATCTAAGCATCATAAACAAGAATTTCTTTAACCTAGTAAGTAAAATATTTACCAAACTCTCTTCACGAGTGCCCATCATCATAATTTTAGTATTTGGTTTCAACTTGAGAGCTCCAAGCTTAACATCATCATCTGCAGGTTTGCCTAAAATGCAAGCAGACAATATTTACTGGAGCAGAGAGATTTTAGAAAACTGTCAATACATTCCATGTTTCATTGAAATAAGCTGCCGATCAAACAGCAGAATACCCAAAGCTGTATTATCATTCTCTTCCATATACAAATACATTGCTTGGCTGGCTAGCAGGAATTTAACTTTTGTTAATGTATGTTTGCCACACTTCTATGTCAGCCACTAAAAATGACCAAGTAGGTGTATCAATAATAAAAAATATCCACTCGTATAAAATTCCCATGTTCTTTGAAACCTAGATCTGGGAGGTGAATGCTCTGTTAGTATACACAGCCTGGCTAGGTTTAGAGGAGGTTCAATCTCGGGCATATCCACAATAACTAATAAATATGAATAGTTACCCTTCATTTTAAGTCCAAGCAGTTTTTGACGCTCTGGTAACACTCCAGTAAGACCTTTAAGAGACTGCTTCAGATCCAACACTGTGTCTTCTTCTGATAGTGAGGTTATCGTATACTCCTGTCCACCCCATTTTATTATGAGAGAGAGAGACATCCTTGAAGCATATGTTCGCTATTATTTTCTGAAAAATCTGCTGCAGAAGGAAAGTACAATGATCATGTAAGGAAGAATAGGAGAATTGGTCTTTTCAGAAGACAAACCAGTCTGTTTAAAGTACTTTTGACTTTTTATTATATTGTACATCAAAGAGCTGTTTGTTTTGCATGAGCCGATGATAAACGTGTTGATAAAATGTTGAAACCAAGGGAGAAAGAACAGCAGTAAAACTGGGGCTCCAAGTTCCACTTCAGTGTGTTTAGCAATGTCACATTCACCATTTGCTCCAGCACATGCTCATCTGCTGGGTGTTCTGTGCAGGTACAGCTTGTGCGCTGCACAACCGGCACCCCAGCAGGGTACTGCAGTATCATAAAAGTCATTTCAAAGCTCAGAAATGTCCTCTGCAATAATTACACAACTGAACCAGCCATGGATTTCTTTACAAATATAACAACAAAACAGCAAATATGAAATACCTAAAGTATATAAACCCATAAAAACAGTTCTGAATGCCACAGTTCCTTTTTAGCATTGGATTTCTCTAATCACTTTCCCTGTGCAATACCTGCAGTAACACACACCCCAGGTCACATCTCCTGGTAGCAATATCAAAGCAGCAGTTTCAAAACAAAGCCAAAATACACACCTACACAATGCAATTAGACTGTAAGAGCTGCACTTTCATTGCAGTGCTGACAAAACAACCATAATTATACTATCTTTAATTTACACAGTATTGCTTACACAAACTGTGTTTAACAGTTTGGTCCTACATTAAACGCAGCAGAAAAACAAGATTTTTAGCTTTGTGCAGGAGGAGGATGAACATGTTTTTTCTGTTGAAGCTTGGAAAGAGAGAATCAAGGAGACAGAAAGGTATGAAATGGCTGTTACAGATTGTCAGGAGATGCAGAGAAGGCCTCTGCAGCCCTAATGGTGCTCAAAAGATTAATAGTCAAAAAGAAGAGCAAGCAGACCTGTGAAAACAACAGAGGCTATCCGCCTTCAAGAAATGCATTACACCAAGAAATACAGGTCTGGCAATTCTGAAAAAAATCTCAGAATCCAAAAATCTGATTCCTCTTCCTCTCTGGCACTGTATTTTTGCAGGTTACCTGCTCTCAGACAAAATACTTCTCATTTACACAGTATTGCCTATTAGGAACAAACAAATAATTACTCAGGCACACCCACCAAGCTCAGCCCAGATGAGAAATAGAGGCCTAGATATAACCTGCTTGCTGAGGACACTACAAGAGACACCTCCACACTATTCCCTCTAAAAGCCCTGAAAACAACTCGAAGGGGAAAACTGCTATCACAGATACTCCAAATATCATCAAATCAGATAGGAACTTGTAATAATCCTGTGAAAAAGAGTCATGAAAAAGGGGCCTTACAAGGACTAAGAAATTCAACTGAGGTTAAGGTCACATAGCATCAAGCAATGTTGACATGTAGGGTCATTATCATAAATTATCCCTGTCTATAAACCTTAGACTAAGTTTACAGAAAGAAGAGGTTATTGTCTGTTTTCTCACCTGCACCATACCTCTCAATCATTCTGCAAGAAAATGCACAGGGCAAGAACCATAAGGTAACTTCTCAAGTCTCTGTCCAGCAGTAGATTGAAAAGATCATCCCTCCAAAGTTCTGCACTTGACCAACCCTCTATCCTTACTGAATTACAGTCCTATCAAGATGAACATTTTCAGAAATGTGAAGTGGAAATAAGACACCTTTGTTCAAGGCCAAAGCACTAAGGGGACCAAGTGTGGACACCAGAATCAATGATTACAGAAAAATGGACTAGGAGCAGAGAATGACACGGGGACTTTCAAAGTTTCTACCCTGAAGGCTGGACACCATGTGAAACAAGCTTACTGAAATGAAGCCTGCTTTGGTTAATTACATCTTCAAAGCCTTTACAAGCCCCTTAGACCACCAAGAGCCTACGGGTTGGAAGGTCACTGCATCAGAGAAAGCGTTAAAGTTGTGTTGTGGTTAAATTGTTGCATTACACCACTTTTCTTGGAAAATTTAGAAGAGAGACAGCCACATCTTTAAGTTTCACTAAGCAATATAAAACACAAACATAAATCCCAAAGCACAGACAGAGCCGTACTGTGCAGACGGGACAGCAGCACTTTCTCCTGCACCGCAACAGGTGGAGGAGCGGGGTTTCACATCAAAAGCGGCTGTGTCGGCCACCAGCGCAAACAAGTCGCTGGACAGCAGCCGCAGGGACGCAGGCCGAGGTTCGCTTTTCCCCGTCTCCCGCCGGGGCTGTCCCAGCAGCGACGCGGGGCGAGGCGAGCACGGAGAGCCCACACGCTACTGCCGACCCAGGGCTTAAGGAGCTGCTCCCACCCCGCACACGTTACGGGGGCACCGACCCGGCCCAGAAAAGCGCCTGCCATCGGGCCCCCCACCCCGCGACCAGCCCTGCCTCACCCCGGCCCGGTAAAGCCCGGTCTCCGCTGCACACAAACGAGCTCGGACCCAGACCCGCGGGGCTGGCACGGCGGCGCTCTCCGCAGCCCCCCGGGGCTCAGTGCCGCCGCCGATCCACCCCCCGCCCCTCGCCAGCGCGATGCAGCCCCTCACCCTGGCAACGGAACCGGCACCGTCCCGGGAATCCGCCGCACCGGAAACGGAACTGGCGCCTACCGGAAGTGGGAGGCAGCACGCGGCGCCCGCAGCCAGACGGATGTGCGCGGGTTTCCCGCTCGGCGCGCGGCAGCCGGAGCTCGCGGGCCGGTTCCGCTCCCCGCGGCACGGCCGGTGCCGGCCAGGCTGTGAGGCGAGGGGCCGTGTCACCGTTAGCGAGAGGAGCAGCTCTCCTCGCATGCCCGCCTGAGGAGAGCGTGGCGGGGCTGCCCCCCGTCGGGTTCACGCGAGAAATGGCGGCTTTGTGAGGTAAATTCCACGGCAGCCCCGGGGCGAGGGCCCCGCCGGGTCCCGGCGCTCCCTTACCGCCGGCTGCGAGGCTGAACGGCCGTGGACCCCAGCGGAGCCGAGTCTGGGCCCCAGCGGGAGCAGTTGCCGTGTGCAGTTTTTGCCGCCTGTGTCTGCTTTTCGTTAGTAACCCTGAAGGCAGATTGCTTTGTGCCTGCGGATCCTGACTCAAAACTTTCTTAGCTGCTAAGCTGGCTCCTTCCAGGTATATTATTTTTTTGCATGTGTCTTTGGAATCAAGGGCCGCTCTTCAGCTGCTGTTGGGATTCTTGGGAACTGGCTTCAGCTGCAGTGATTTTGTGCAGGGACAACAGATGTAGAAGCAAAAATGTATTTTGCATAAAGATGGCCCTTTGTACTCCGGTATTCTGCTTTGCAGAAGTAAGGGGAAAAAAAAGTTGCTCTGTGGTAAAGTCGGGTTTCCTCCATATAGGAAATCAAGTGGAGGTGGTACAGATGGCAGTCCTACTTCAGCAGAGATGCTGTTAAATTTGAGGGAAAGTTTCAGTCCTCCCTCATCTTAGGTCTTGGTCTGTAGTGAGGGTAGATGATTTTTCTCTGCCTTTTTGTTTGGTGATAAGTAGGGAAGGGAACAAAAGAGCAGAGGCAAGTAGCTGTGCACCAGGTACAAGTTTCTCCAGAATGGCTGCTTCAAGAGCCATTCCTCATTTAAGTAAAGCTCGGTGAAGAAGTGCAGTATAAACAGACACTGTGGAGAAGCCTGATTGCTTTCCTGAGTGGATGTGAAATTGATATATTTCCTGCTTGGAAATATATTTTGGGTTCTGTTCGATATTTGGGTTTTAGCGTAAAAACACTTTGATTTCCAAAGGAGTGGTAAAAATGGAAGACTACTGTAGTGACCATTCATGTCAGATTTAGCTCCTGACTGTGCGTAAATCCATGTAAAACCAGTTGTTAGGTATGTAGCACAGTCACAAAGGATTTTCTTTTTCCTTTACTGACACACACTTGCCCTCCGCATGGAGGCAGCACGTTACAGCCGTGCTGGAAAGCTTCCAAAGCTGCAACTCCTAATTCTGGACACACCCTGGTATAAAACTATGTACCCTCCAGGCCTGTTTAAAAATTCAGGCAACAAAAATGATGTGTAGTGTGATTTGCCTCTCTATTTGTAATCTTTTTACAATATTTTTTATTATTTTCTTATTGGCTTTTAAAAAGCTCTCTTGAAAAGGAGGCAGTAGGGTTTAAGTTGGTTGGGGTTTTTTTCCTGTTTGAGGACCACTATGGAAAAGTGTAAGTATTGATGCATATTTAATTCCTGGTATGAAACTGGTGTTATAGTATCCCGAGCCATGACTAGGATGTGCTTGTGCTAGGTGCTGTTGAAAAGTTCTCTGATCCTGACCACGTCCGTGTGGCACAGATAAATACATCCTTTTACTTAGCTGTGAAAACGCATGGTGGTGCTCAATCCTAACATTAATAACTGTGAAGTGGTCAAGTAATTTGCCTAAGACCATGTAATTACAATTTAGTCCAAACAGTGTAATCTTTTCTTTGTACTGAGGAGTTTGATTTGTGGTGGTACTCTGGGTTTACGCTGTAACTTGCAGAGCAAGGGGGAAGGAAAAGCAGTGGGGAAATTGAAAGCAAATACATGTTCGCTTTCACCTTAATGTGCACTACATCCTGGGATGCTCCAGGGCGAGATAAAAAAGTGATTGCATGTCAGATGCTGGCTGCCTTCCAGTACCTCATGTTCACAGCAAGCATTTCTGAGCGTTTTGAGAAATACGCTCCTGTGCAGAACTGCTGAAGCCAAGGAGCTCATCTCTTAAATGGATGTTCATGCTGCGTATAAGAGAGAAAAATTCCCACTAGCAGCTCTGGGTGATGCCAGGTGAGAATCCTTTAAAATCATCATGTAAAGCTGAAAACCATGCAGAAAGCTCAAAAGGTTGCTTTGAGAATTAAGAGAAAGATCAGATCAGATCTCTATGTGATCTAAGGAGTTAGAAGGCAAAAGGTGATGACACTGCAGGGCTGAGAGACGCTAAGTGTTTGTTATAGTCAGTGACTTTAACGGTGGAGAGTCAGTGCGGATGTTAATGTGATGCAGACTGGGGCCAACATCCCAGATTTCAAGGTTTTGCAACCTTTCTTCTTTTGTTTTCCCAAATTGCTTTTTGGTTCAGAAATCTTACTTGAGTATGTACCAATCTCCCTCCCTGAATTCTAAATCGAACCCACTTTAGGAAAAAAATCTAGTGGAGAATATAGCCTCTGCTCTAGAAATAAAAGAATCCTTAAAATACAGTTTGGTACTAGTGTATTTTATTCTGCTTCATGCTTTCTGGTTTCCCTTGTCGACTCTTTTTACTATTTCCTACAATACTTTCTTATTTATTACTTTTTCCCAGTCCCTTTTCTCTGTTTTACAATTTGTTCTCAGCAGGTGGTAAAAGCAGCGATGCCTGAGAACATCGAACGCTTCAAGTCTGTGCTGTGCAGGTGGTTCTAGCCCAGTGCAGATGTGTATGAAGCCTTCTGTGCTGCTCCTGACCACCTCCGTGTAATGTAGCAGACAGTGGGGTTTACTGGACACTGCCATCACTGTGCCCTAGAAATGTGGCATGTGAATGTGAGCTCTGATTCTGAGTCACTGTGTGACTGAGCAAATCACTGAGAGCTGAATTTCCAGCGTTCGGTGATGGAGTGTGCTTCAGTAGCTGGCAGCTTGGCTGGAGACATGGACGTGTCTCAGGTTTGAAAGGAAACACATTTTCAAGTTACCGCTAATACAGTAGGTCTCTGTCTCAGCTTCCTTATTAGCAAAGTGGAGCTTAAAATAATATTTATATAGATCCCTTACAGGAGTTTTTTTAGGATTATTTAATTAATGTTGGCTCTGAGATGCTATCAATACAAGAGGCTTATACCAGTGCACCATATGATTTTCCACTTTCTGAATGCAACTGTTATTCCTCTGGCACTATTCAGCCCAATTATTTTTATTTTATTTACTTCAGTTCTTTGTATTCTATATTATGCCCCACTGGCAAGGGATCTTGGGAGAGAACTGTGATGCTTTTGTTTGCCAAACAAAACCCGATTCATCACTTTCCTTACATCACCACACAGCTCTCCAGCTTCTCAACACAGAGATTGGTGTGGCTTTCCTCTAGGTAGCTTGTAAAGCACAGCAGCTGTGTACTTGTTTGGAGGCATCCAGTGCTCTCCAGTGTTAGGAAAGTGGTAAAAATATGTGTCATTAAATGAGATTTGTAATTATCAGAGATACTGCAGAAGTCGTTTCCTGAAGAGACTGAAAATAAATACGAAATTGGGAAACTGGAACTAGCTGAATTGCTAGAAAGAGCTCTGAAAAGCAGTGAGAATGAGAGGAAGAATGAGGGTTGGTGAGAAGCTAAGTGATGGGGAGACATTTAGGAATTAGGCTCACAGATAAGGAAAAGAGGGGGAATTTCTCAGATGGTGCTACAGAGTGAGAGTAGGTAAATCAAAGAAAGAGGTGCACTGGCTCTGTTGCTGTTGTGGGACCCATAATGTTCCCAGTTCCTGTGTCTGGGTATGTGTTTCTGCAGGAATTAAAGGTTTTTTCTTTCATTTAGTGAATGGGGTAAAATTTCAAGAAGAGAATACAAAGACTTTAGGGGCTGGGAGCCATCAGTATTATAAGGCATACATGCAAGGCACCAAATTAGGTTTTGCAGGTAACCTTAATTTTTTGCATTATTAAACTTTTGTCTAACTTTATGCAATATGACCTACTTGTTAATACATTCTTCGGGTTTTACATATGTACGGATGAATATTTTTTTGAAACAATGGCTTGTAAAAAAGCTTCAAATAAAACTGCCCATATTGTTGTCCACCTTAGGCATGCAGATGTCCTTCCTTCCATGTCAGCGTACTTTGCTGCTCTTGAGAATTCTTATGAGGGATTTTCTTTGTAAGTAGTTTGGGGTGCTGGCATTTGTCCATCTGCATGGACAAATCAAGCCTCCACATTATCTAAACTCTGAGAAGGTCTTTTGAAAGTTTTAATGAGATGTCACCATAGTGGCTCCCTTCAGTCCCCAGTTGCTGATCACTAAAGTTTGGAATCCAAGTGCCTCTATTAATAATGAGAGATAAACAAGCATTTAATTCAGAATTCTTAGCCACCCAGTGTCAAATGCAGGAAAGGCTTTTAAAATTCCAGAGAAATGAAGCAGAAAGTTGAGGTGCTTTTAAAAAGACGTGTCTGACAAGACAGTGGTACCACCACATACCTGATCTGCCCATGAGAAAAGCTGTGCTTTTGTGAAGTAACACATTTTCAGAACAAAATGCTGAGAGGTGATAGAATGAAATAAAGGTGGGGTTCTGTTCCTGTTTGATTGCAAACTGAAGCAAGAACTTCAGTGATTTGCTACAATACTTTTCATGATATAATTACTTCTAAAATAATAACAGATTTCCACTCTATCTCCTATAAATATGTGCCACTGTCCACAGCTGTGAAGACGGGTTTGTCTTTCTGCTGCTTGCCGTCTTTTCTCTCAGAAGCAGCACTGAAGACAGGCAGTGGGACTTCCAGATCCTGCACCATCACCCCTGGCCTCAGTCAGCATTGAACCTGGCCCACAAAGAACAGAAAAGAAGTGACTCACGATTTTTTTTTTTTATGTATGCCATGAGAAGACAAGCAGGCTCTAGAAATGAAGCCGAAATTTGTATGCCTTATATGACAGCTGGTTCATTCTCCTTGTGATAAGAAGCGGGGTACTGGCGAGTGTTAGTGAGCGGTGACGCAGCAGTGAGTCGGCTGAGCCAGGCAGAACGATGGGGTGGCTGGAGACTGGGGAAGCTGTTGTTTCACGGTGTTCTCTGCAGGAGTTCAGGGTTTGGAGCAGTGAGTTTATCCCAGATACAGCAAAATAATTAGGTGATACTGGCATGAGTAACAAAAATATGCATAAAATGAGCTGCAAGCACTTGTCACGCAGGGACCTGTGAGGTGGCAAAGGAGGAAAGTAAATGCTTAGGAGAGATACTCTGGATCGGTGAAGCCTTGTGCAGAAAGGTCTCTATAAACCTTGGAAGACTGACAGGAGCACAAAGTGCTTATGAGCAGTAATCACATGTATATATGGCTGTCATTAGTTGGGCTGGACATGTGTATTTTTTCTTTCTAAAGATAAACTACTGAGTTTAGGAATCCTGATAGCTTTAAATGAAAAGCTTTACAATAAAGAAGCGTGTTATTTTAAAAATAGTGTTAAAATTTGAAGCTTGTGAAAAATTATACCAATAAGCTGAGCTCTTCTATGGTGCCTAAGCAAAGGCTTCCATGTGTGAGACCTCACTCGGTTGTGCTGTTTCGTCTCCTTTCTGCTGCGTTCTGGGCTGGCCTGAGTTTGGGAGAAGACAGGTCCAGTGTTCACACCACCTGAGCACACAGCAGGGCAGAGCCCTACCACGGTTTTGATAAAAGCTAACATGGACACGTTCAAACTACCTTTTTCTTCTGTGTTCTGAAAACCTTTGGGTGCTCAGACAAGGGTAATTTTGCAAAGCAGAACGTGGACAGAAGCCCAAACCCCTTATGTTGGTATCTCTGCTTCACAGAGTTAAAGACATTGTTAATACAGCCATTTGTGAACGCTCCAGTTCTCATTAGAGATGGAAGGAAAAAAGCAATTATTAAGTGGCTAGCCCAACCCTTGTGAACTACAGGATTTTCCAGTTCAGTGTATTCCCTCGTTCCTCACTGCAGCGAAGTTTTTTTTTCATGTCCCAGACAACGGCTTTGTAAGTTTTCAAATATTAAGGTAAAAAACATTACTTCTCTTGGGTCACAGTTTTTTCCTTAGCACTTGGGAAAGCACGTGAGGGCCTGGCCACAGAGCCGTTACAGAATGATGAAATATTAGCGAGACCTTCCGTGCCAGGGCTGCCAGAGCAGAGGGCGAAGCCTGAGCTCCTGCCCAGGTGCTGTGTGCCCCTCGCGGGGGTCCAGCTGGAAAATTAGAATGCAGAAGATCAAACAGTCCAGTATTTTCTGGTTGACCTTACAACAAGAGGTGACCGTAGCACCTGTTCCACTGGAAAAACCCGAGTCAACTTCAGTATTTTAAATGGAGCATTCCCTGTTCCACAAGGCCAGTAAAAGAGTATTGTTAAAATAGCAGAGCTGCCTTTTTACACATCTGCCCAGACACCACCTCAAATTTTGCTGACCGACCCTTGTGACTCATCTTTCAGCCTTGCAGCTGCCCTGACGAGTCCTTCGCGTCCCGGGAGGGCCCGACACCAAAGCGGGCCAAGCGCCTGCTCTGCGGTCGCCGTTTGAAGCGCAGCCTCTGCCGCGCGGGCGGCAGGGCCAGGGGCCTGCCCCGGCCCGGGGGACGGGCCCCCGCCGGCCGCCATGGCCGCGCCCAGCGCCGCGCGCTCTCCGCCC
>JAVSBS010015940.1:0-20329 GCA_033124195.1 Coracias cyanogaster
ACCGTGTTGCCCAGGCTGGTCTCGAACTCCTGGACTCATGCAGTCTTCCCACCTCAGCCTCCCAAAGTGCTGAGTTGATAGGCGTGAGCCACCACACCCAGCCGAGTATCCGTTCTTTACCCTGGGGAGGCAGCACTAATGTTCCTACAAGCCAGAAGCAATGTTGGTTTAATAATTGAAACTATGCACTTGGTCTTGTATCCAGATCTTTTGTTTCATTAGACTTAAAGAAAATTCTGATTCTTAAGAGGTTCTTCACAGAGGTGCAGAAATGTATATTGAATAAAATAGTATACAGATTTTTAAAATACATCTATGAAAATGCATCCTTATGTCTTTATTTAGTATTAGTGTCATTAGCATTTATTTTTTATTGATGCTGATTAGAAGGACACCTCAAATGAGAAAGAAAACCAGAAAGACTTTTATTTCAAAGGCAGCTATTAGTGACAGGAACTTTAGTCAAGTGTTAGTCAGATAAGGTTCAGGTAATAAAGTATCTGATGTAGGTAAAGGTTGACATGATTCATTAGTTCTGTGTGTTTGTAAAATTAGAAATCTTGGTATCTTCTTTAAATCTATGTTATATATCATGATATTCCTTTCTGCAATTGATAAAACTTGCTTGATAAATGTTTACTAATGACTAACTGACTGGAATCTTAAGTAGTCAGAATCACCAAGTATCTGGAGGGGAAGAAGATGAAACAAGCGCATCATCAGGAACTTGTGTGTATATTTTGCTGGGAGCTCACTCTCAGTGCTAAACAGCCCCTTTAGAACCAGGATTACTGGTATGATTTGTTAGTTTACCAACGGCTACACTAACAGGTTATATACTCAAGCAGATGCACAATCATTTGCACTTCAAAGATGTAATAATGCAAAGTCACATTTGACACAATTGAAAATCCTTGATAGGCTGTACTTAGAGATTTATAATTTGTGAGGGGTCATTTGATCTTCTTAGGGCATTGTCATTTTTCATAGAAACATAAACCCAAAGCCAGTAAGTTTTTCAGGTAGGCATTTATTCTGTTGCCTAGCTTTAAGGCTTGAGCCATTTCTGACATGTTCTGAAACAACTAAAGCAATGATGAGCCCACAACATGCCTCAAAACTGACTGATTTTAAAAAGCATCTTACTATAAATATTTTCTGAAAAATTAAGCTTATTACTTACTGTCTGTTATCCAACAAACATTAGAAGATTCTTTTCCTTTTTGTGACAACCTTGCACAGGGTGGATACTGTCATAGTGTTTCCCTTCAGTCTTATGCTCCTTAGACCAAAAAACCACTGCTTTTTCAAGTTGTTTCTGTTAGAGTCCTTTCCATTCCTGATGTTCCTCTGTGAATTCACTTCCACAGGCCTGTGTCCTTGAAAAAATTGACATTCTCTGACACATCTGAAGCTTTACTAATTTTGCAAAGTCATTCTTTCTTTAGGGAGCACTTTGCACCCATCTTGACTGACTTGTACTCTTGAGGGTTTACATTTTTTTTTTCCAATTTGTCCAAATCTCTTTGAATTCTACTCCTGTCTCCAATGTGCTTCCAATTCTTCCCAAACAATAGCCAGAACAGTTATTTTAATCTTACTGTCTGTGTGGTTATCTCATGTAAATTATTGGTATTGGGATATGATCATCTGGTATACATGTTAAGTTTGGGGCAGAAATGCCTCCTAATCGTGGCAAGATCATCCATTTATGCCCTATAGGCAGTTACATGTTTTTTTTCCCTGCTTTTGATATCATCAATAAGGTCAACTCAAAGTATTTACAATATTAATGACTTGGTGTGAATATTTGGCCCTTTTTTGCAGTTTTACTCCATCTGAAACAAAATGCCTGCATTATTCTTTACACAAAAATGCAAATTGTTTATCTTAAAAGTAATATTAAATGACTTGCAAAACGATCTTTGTAGTTAGCATAAATTAACAGCTACTGTAACATTTCTACTATGAAAATGCTATTTTATGCATCTTGGAATGTGCATTTTACTCCCTTTTTTATCCTCTGCTCTAGAGTGCTATAACACTGATGCAGTTCTGTATTATAATTGCATTTTAGTAACCAAATCCAAACCAGAATAGCCTCAGTAGCTTCACAGTAACTGCCATGGTTTATATCTGCTCAGTGTCTGCCTCTCATATTTTTCATGCAACTTAGAATTGTTATGAGTAATTCCACTCATTTGTGTGACACAATAATAAGCAATAGTGATACCCAAGCAATGTCAATCTGTTCAGTCAGTGAAGATACCTCAGTGTCTGTGAATATGTATGCATAACACAATGTGATAATCAGTCTGACTAAAGGTCACTTCCATGTGCTCTTCTATATAGTTTCTGTCTACATAATTCAGTGTTAGAAATGACATTTCTAACATTGGACAACAGGCTGACCATGAGCAAGCAGTGTGCCCTTGTGGCCAAGAAGGCCAATGGCATACTGGGCTGTATCAAGAGAATTGTGGCAAGCAGGTCGAGGGAGGTTCTCCTCCCCACTCTGTTCTGCCCTAGTGAGGCCACATCTAGAATACTGTGTGCAGTTCTGGGCTTCCCAGTTCAAGAGGGACAGGGAGCTACTGGAAAGAGTCCAGAGAAGGGCTACAAAAATCATTAGAGGAATGGAACATCTGCCCTACGAGGAGAGGCTGAGGGACTTGGAACTTTTTAGCCTGGAGAAGAGAAGACTGAGAGGGGATCTTACTATTGCATACAAATACTGGAGGGGTGGCTGTTGCGGAGATGGGGCCAGTGTTTTTTTGGTGGTGCCCAGTAACAGGACAAGAGGTAATGGGCACAGGCTTCAGTATAGGAAGTTCCACTTAAACATGAGGAGGAACTTCTTTAGTTTGAGGGTGGCAGAGCACTGGAACAGGCTGCCCAGAGAGGTTGTGGAGGCTTCTTCTCTGGAGATTTTCAAAACCTGTCTGGACGTGTTCCTGTGCAACCTGCTCTAGGCAACCCTCCTCTAGCAGGGGGGTTGGACTAGATGATCTCCAGAGATGCCTTCCAACCGATATGATTCTATGTATCATACCATTTAACATTTATCAGCAATGTATCATAACATTCCAGGATGAGTCTGGACCTTGTAAAATGCATGTGGTGTGGTCTTTAAAACAGACTGCTACCCATTACAGTCCATATGGTGTTCATAAGTGGCTGTAGACAGTACTTTATTAAATTGCTAATGTTCTCATCAGGCAATAAATCTAGTTGAAAATACTTCTGTAGTAGTTCTTTACCATTAAAATACCAAATGGCCTTTTCTGTACTGTCCAGTACTATCAAATACTACCATATCTATGAAGCACTCATCATTTTTTTCCCTTGCCTATTTCCCTAAGTCTCCTTCAATTGTGTTGTGTATGTTGGCAGTAATTCCAGCTGCCGGTTTTTGTTTCGGAAGACTAACACAAAGCATTAGTCATTCTGAGGATGGTGTTTTAGGGCTGGCAGTGCCGTCAGATGTTTGTTGAAACTCTTACAGATCTGTCTTACGTGTTATTGTTGCTTCATCCAGCTTGACAAAATACTGTCTTCATAGCCTGGATTTTGGTTTTTCACTTTCAGTGTTGTAGCACCTTCATTAAGGTGCCAGAGTTGATGTATCAGCTTAAGGTTGGCATCTGTGTAATTTATTTTTTATCCTGTCATCTCAATAATTAAATGTGTAAACCATCTCTGCTGCTCAGAGAATCATTAGACTGTTGAAGCCTATAACATATCTCATCTTTTGCAGGAGAATCCTGAATTTGACTTGCATTTTGACAAAGTTTACAAATGGGTTGCAAGCAGCACAGTGGAAAAAAACGCCTTCATTTCATGCATCTGGAAACTCAATCAGAGATATCTTAGAAAGAAAATTGACTTTATTAATGTCAGTTCGCAGCTTTTGGAAGGTAAATTTCTACAACTGTATGTTAAGTATAAAGTTTAATAATTATTGGTGTTAAGCAGATACACAAAAAATAATCCTAATCCTGATGTTTTTTCTATTCAATTTTATTCTTTTGTATTTACTAAGTCTTCAGATAAACAAGGTGACTGGGTAAAAGATCTTCCATTAGAAAACTGAGAACCAAGACAAAATACTTCATTTATGAAGTTCTAAATATTGATAAGCTTATTGTACTTCTAAGACATTCTGTTTCTTGAGCGTAATAAGATCTATCTGCAAGACCTTCTAGGTTGTTGAGGTTTAGGTTCAATCTGCCAGACCTACAACAGATGCTCTCTGTTAACCCCTCTTCCCCACCCTTCCACCCCCAAATAGAGGCAGAGAAAGAAGATGAGGGAAGATGAGAGAGGAAGGGAATGAGAGAGAGGCTCCCAGATTAGAAAACTAAAACAGCTTTAATTAAGTTAATAATAAAATGGAATATATACAAATACATACAATACCAGTATCGAACCCAGCCTTCCCCTGATGGCAGTTACGTCACCATCAACACTGAGGCTGTGGAGCAGGCACTGGGAAAGTCCCAGACTGAGCTCAGCAGAGCTGATGGGAAACCGGGCTCTGGAACATACAAATCGAGAAGGTCCAAGAAGGCAAGAAGGCCCCCAAGGGAAGCAAAGGCCAGTGGAAGGCAAGGGTCCTGAAGGCAGACGGGAAGGGAAGGCCAGTGAAGGGCTGATGGGAAGGGTCAAGACCCGTGTGATCCCTTAGCTTTATACTGACTATGATGTATATGGGATGGAATCCCTCATTATGGTCAGTTTAGGGTCACCTGTACCGGCCGCTCCTCCCCACAGGTGCGGCCTTTCACTTTCTGCACCCCCTGACATGGTACAGAAGAGTCAGCAGTGACCTTGGTCTGCACACCAGTCCTTGGTAGTAACTCCAAACATCGAGCGTTACCACTGCTAGAAGCAGACACTGTCTGCAAAGACATGCTCTTAGCTTCAGGAGGTGCAGTTAGTTAGAAGATACTCAGATGAAAAGTAAAATCACTGAACAGAATTGGTTTGGTTCTAACTCAAACCAGGACATAGGTCTAAATGTGTAACAAGTCTGGTTTTGTTCCCATTTTCATTTCCCCTGAATTAGAAAAATGCTTTAAAAAGTGATGCTTCAGTAGCATGCTAGAGGTTATATGAGGCTTTATATGAATTTTCTAGTTTGTGAAGCATGTCTTAAATTCTGCTGGAGCCTATTATAGTTTACGTGGCTGATTACGAAGAAGGCTTTGTATCGTCTTCACTCATGCTGTAGTAAATATTTTTACAGTAGTTAAATTTTACAGTATTTTTACATAGTTAAATTTTTTTAGTAAAACTTAGCAAGTAAGCATATCTCACATTGAGTCTGTCAGAAGTGGTTCAACTGTTGATATTAAATACTGGACTGGCTTGTGCAGAAGAACTTGAATTAGAAATGTAGACCAGGGAGAATAGCATTTATGTATTTTGGTGTTGACTGAAGTACAGTTTTAACCAAACTCTAACTTTTCAAATTTGTGCAATGTTAAAACATTCAAACTTACTGCCACTTAAATATATACACACTGTTCATGCATTGTCTACCTAACATTCTCTGCTTCCTTTCCTCTGCTTTTCCATACCTTTTAATTCTTCAGAACTGCCTAAAGTTGCAGAAGGTGCGTAACACCTTTTTCCTTTATTTTGCCTTGTAAGCAATTTTTCTTAAATATTATGCCTTTTTTTTTTTTTTAGATAGCTTTTTGGATAGCTTAAGTCGCTAGACATGAGATGTTTCAAATGTTGTAAACACTTTCTGGCTGGACTGCTTTAATGTTCTGTAAATTTTGTCAGCCTTTGAATGCCTTGTTGAATTCAGTAGGCACTACTGTGAAAAAACACAGTCCATGAAAACATTGCTACATAATTTTCACTTACCTCAGTACTGATTTTCCTGCTGTAAAACTTATCTTCAGCATCAAGATAATTATTATTTATTCAGTGATATATTTCTTAATCAACCTCAGTATGTTTCCGTTATGCTCTGTCTACCAAAAGAGGGAATCTAACTTCACTGATCTTCTGCTAATAGGTCTAGTGTAATAACTGTAATATATTCTGGTATTGATTACCAGCGTGAGAGGTGAATCACTTGAGACAGTATGTCCCTTTGTACCTGCAGTAAAGGAAGGTGACTGTTTGTATTTTGCTTATGTTGCATAATTTGGAAAACGTCACTGTTGGGAACCAGTTCTGGAAATCTTAATGAAGCCATGGAAGACTGAGACTTGAAAAAAGTGTGCATAGGCAGCAAGTGCTTGTTACGAAAAGTTGTTGAATGGATTCATTTACTTAAAGATAGTTGAACATACTTAAGTACTCTTAAAATGCTTGTGACTTTCTGGACTTGATAACTTGTTTTATTTCCCTCCTATACATAAGAATCTGTTCCGAGTGGAGAAAATCAAAGTGTAGCAGGAGGTGATGAAGAAGCTGTGGATGAATACCAGGAGTTAAATGCAAGAGAGGAACAGGATATTGAAATAATGATGGAAGGGTGTGAATATGCTATTTCTAATGCTGAAGCCTTTGCAGAGAAGTTGTCGAGAGAGCTCCAAGTGCTCGATGGGGTAAGCATTTCTTCTAATGTACAGTTTGTTAGCATGTTGAACTTTTCACTGATGCTGACTACGTAGTGTTCTTTGAACAGATAGCTAATGTGTTCTGCCATGTGTTTAAACAAATGTATATCTGCTCCTAAGCAGAGCTGCATCCTGTCTATTACCAGGTTCAAAAGATCTTCAACTTTGCTCTTTATCTTCCAGACTTTCTGGGGTGAGTCATGGGCTTTCAAAGGAGGAGTTGAGAAGGAACAAGGGAGGCGTTCTGCATG
This sequence comes from Coracias cyanogaster, assembly GCA_033124195.1. Lineage (NCBI taxonomy): Eukaryota > Metazoa > Chordata > Aves > Coraciiformes > Coraciidae > Coracias > Coracias cyanogaster. Next base: position 6,833 of record JAVSBS010015940.1, read on the forward strand.
TACCTTTCTTGAAGGCGGGGGTGCAGAAAGAGAGAGAATAGATGTTCATATCCATGGATGTGGACTCTTACGCCTAAAAATACTACTCTCAGTGTAATTAGGAAACCGGTTTAATCTAGTAATGTTGCAGTGTTTGGCTATCTGTAACAATGTCATATTTGCCATTTTGCTTTTTAAGCAACTCAACATTCTAGATACCACTTAGCCTAAGAAATTGCAGGGGATACAGTCTTGAGGGACTGCTCATCAACCTCCTCCAACTGTCAAGTCGTGTGTTTCTCTTATATTTTGAAAATGGATGTTATAATAGAGATAGCTGATCTTGCAATGGAAAATGTGACTTTACCAGCTAAGGTGTTTTTCTGGAAATGAAAATGTTCCGTTGTAGTAGGGATTACTGTTTGGGTTTTATTATTGTGCAGATCAATATTTCAGTTCTAACAGCCTGAGCAAAGCTTTGGCTTTGTATCTTTTTCTTTATGAATTAAGAAGTGTCATGGACTGAGGAAATGCTGTGTTCAGTAGGACTTTAAATGAGAAGTACCACGAACTTGTATTGTTTTAACACTTTCATCAAGAGTTTTGAAAGTGTTTATTTGACAGTAATAGAGGCAGAAGGAGATATCGGAATGCTTCTGAGATACAAAAATGTTTCTTAAAATGTCGTGGCTTAACTTTCTGTACAGGCAAATATCCAGTCAATTATGGCCTCGGAGAAGCAGGTGAATATCTTGATGAAGTTGCTGGATGAAGCTCTAAAGGAAGTTGACCAAATTGAGCTAAAGCTGAGCAGTTATGAAGAAATGCTTCAGAGTGTAAAAGAGCAAATGGATCAAATATCAGAAAGCAACCACCTAATCCATCTCAGCAACACAAATAATGTGAAACTCCTGTCAGAGATAGAGTTCTTAGTGGTAAGCATTTTTGTTGTGTTTACTATGGTTGTTCACACCAGGTATAAAATTCTTTTAGGTTGCTACCCTCTTTAGCAACTGTATATGAGGCTCATTTAAAATAATAAGTTTTGTTTTCTCTTTTATTTCACTAACTTTGGTAAGCTTTTATAATGATGGAATTGTATTCCTTGTTCTTGGTTCAGCAGCATAGCAAACTAACTTGGCTTCTGGCTTATGGACCATACTATCCATTATTTTGTAGAATCACATGGATTTGGCTAAAGGTCATATAAAGGCCCTTCAGGAGGGAGATCTGACATCTTCTCGAGGCATTGAGGCCTGCACTAATGCAGCAGATGCCCTTCTGCAGTGTATGAATGTAGCTCTTCGTCCAGGTAACACTTTTGTTAGGCTACAGTCTAATATATAAAATCTATTGTGGTAGTGCGTTTACGTGCATTTCCAACTAGTCTCAGAGTTTGTTTCTGTAGATATGAGGGAATTGTGACCTCTGGTTCCTATATACAATATATTGCTATATATTTTGTACTCTCTGAAGTTCTTTTTGTTTTTAGGACATGATATGCTTCATGCAGTGAAACAGCAACAGCAGCGGTTTAGTGACTTGCGTGAGCAGTTTGCACGGAGACTTGCCAGTCATTTGAACAGTGTATTTGTTCAGCAGGTATTATTTCTTACTATTTTGTATAAAATTTTCAGTCACAAACTTTTCCTGAGAAGAAAAACAAACCACTTAAAATTAGACATGTTCAGTGACGTAATCAGTAAAGGAATGAATTGCTAGCGGCACCTCAGGCAGAGATATTACTAAGCATACCAAGCAATAGTTGCCTACAGAAGTCTCTTAAATATGAGAAAAAAAACCAACCAAACCTCTTTTTAGTGGGTTTGCTATCTGAATTAAACACATCATGTGATATATAAGGATTTATTTTAATTGTAAAGTTTGATTAATTGAGGAGAAAAAGCACTGGATTTTTTTAAGGGTGCAAAGGCTGAGAACATTGGAGTTCTCCCTGTCTGAACATTTATTTTTGAGCCTTAACTTGAAATATTTAGAAATCAGTGTCCTGATATTTGTTTCCTAAGGGCTGGGTGTCTTTTTTAGCATCAGGGTTTTTTTTAATTTCTATATTTTTTTTTTATCTCCAATTAGTTAACTCAGACCCTCCTTCGACTCTATAACAGGTCGCACTCTATTTCAGTTCCAGTGAGTACATCGGGTTTGATACAAGCTTTTCTAACTAATTTTTTTTGAGCTTATCTAACTAGCAGCTGCATCTTTGGCTTTATGAAAAGAAATTTGTCCTTACTGATTGCAGAGCACCAGACTTTTGCCCCTTCTCACTTCATTATTTTTATCAACCCTCAAGCTTTGTTTATTGTTTTGAGCTAACATGCCTCTGATCTGATCTCCAGAAATTGCTAAGAGAAAGATTGCTATGTATGGAGAAAACACATTTTCAGGAAATCATAATATGCGTACAGCTGTATAGATATGTGTACAACTGCAGTTGTGTGAAATTGTAGCATTTGTAAATAAAAAGTTATTTGACTTTTACACATATTTGCACAATCACAGTTTTAGAAGTTACAATTTTTATGTATAAGACTGTGCAGAAAGTGAGATAGAGTTACGCTGGATAATTACATAGAAAACTGCATTTGAGAGTACAAGCTTGCCTTTTTACGGCAAAGACAAGTACTTTCTAAGTTTTCTTTGCTTTTCAGAAGAATCCCAGTTCTAGAGCATGTTAAATTTTTTTGCCTTTAGCTTCTCTTCTTGATTCAGAACTCATTAGATGGAGAACTGAAGTTGCGTTGACATTTTTGCCTAAATATCTTGAAGTATGTAATTGTGTTGGGGTTTGGGGTAGTTTTGTTTGTTTGTTTGTTGGGTTTTTTTTAAGCAAACAAACCCAATGCTGCAATTCAAACTACTGATGTAACATATTAAGGTTCTTTGTCTCCTTTACATAAAAATAATAAATCTTAAAAGTTTTAAGCAGAAATGCAACTTTGGACTGCCGTTTGCTGCAGTGTTAAAAAGCTGTTTGCAGTAACTGTTACTAACAGTTAATGGAGTTGTCTTTATTGTGTCCTAATAATATTTTGTTAACCTTACTGCGTGTCTGTATGTAATGTTACATGTAATGTAACATGAATAGAATTGTTAGGTGAAAGAAGCAATAAAAATTTGGATAGCTGTGTATTTCCTAGCAGTAATATGAGCTAGCCTTTTGACTGACTTAATCGAAGAAAGATGTGAAAGCAACCAGGTGAATGATTTTAAACTGTAATAGATGATAAATAGTGATAGGATGATAGGTAACGGCTTTAAACTGGAGGAGGGAAGATTTAGATTAGGTGTAACGAAGTTTTTCACTCAGAGGGTGATGAGTCACTGGAACAGGTTGCCCAGGGTGGTTGTAGATGCCCCAACAGTGGATGTGTTCAAGACCAGGTTGGATGCCAACCTGATCTAGTGGGATGTATCCCTGCCCATGGCAGGCCAGGTGGAACTAGATGATCTTTAAGGTCCCTTCCAACCCAAACCATTCTATGATAGTGAACTGGAACATTCAAGTGCATGCTGTTGCACACCAGGGGGTAGGGAGAGAGAAACATAAAGGGTTTTCTAGATCTATTTTTTATAAATGTATCAAAGATCTCTTGAAAATATTTGCTATATGCATTCCCAGAAGTACATACAGTATCAAGTATCGCCTCAGTAATCCCATCAGCAGCTGCATGGCTAACACGGGCTGGATTCCAATTCCAAATCCCATGTTGCAATAATTACACTCTACAAAGTTAGTTTTTTGTTGGAGTCAGACTACAAGATTGTTTAGAAGGGAGATTTATAATGTGACCCTTCCCCATTGTCTGTGAGAATAAATGAAAGAAGTTGTCTAGGACTTGTTTCTTTGGATCCATTGGTGTCTCAGTTTAGGTAGTTAAGAGAACAGGACTCAAGTTCATGTTCATGCTGGATACAAAAACGTTGTCCAGCTTTATTCAGAAGCTGGCATGTTCACATTGCATTAATAATGCAATGGTAAAGGTTAATCTTTTACAAATAATATCAAGACTCATATCTTCATTTTTAAAAACCAAAAATCTGTGAATGTATTATGGAAGCTTTTAGGGCTTTTTTTTAACCAAAGACTTGGACTGATTAGTACCCAATACAATAGAGAAGGGTGAGCCAAAGTTGCTTTAGTTTTGACTCTGTGATTCAAACAGGCTTCTGTTCCAACTTAAAGACATGCAAAGGCAGTTTTAAAATAGCATAGTTTATATTCTGCCAACTTGTTTTATCCGAGACAGAAGTGTCCAGGAATTCTTCCTCTGTCGAGGACTGACATTGACTGACCTGCATAAACCACCTGTATGTTATGCTACAGGATTTGGAGACTAGTTAGGACAATCTTTTCCTGCTGCCATGGAACAAACTATACTTAAGATCAATTTCTTTTGCTGTATTTATTGCAAGCCTGGTAAAAATAACTTTACAGAAAATATTAAAGCCATTTTGAAACTAAGTCCCATTCTACCCTCTGTTAACCCAGGGCTAGTGGTTGTGTGTTCTGCTGTGTGGCTGAACTATGGTGTTACCTTGCTTGCTTTCTGAATTGCCCAGGAAGCTTATGAGTTCAAGCGAGAGCTTAAAAAAGCTAAATTGTATGTTGTTCAAGCAGTATGATATGATCTTCACTTAAAGGAGCGTGGTTTTTTGGGAGATAAGCCAGAGAAAGAGAAGCATGAAGTTAGTAGCTTGCTGTTAAGTGGATTGGATTATGCTGCATGTCTAGTAAATGTTTCCTGAAAGCGCATGCGTGTCTACATTTGTATGGAGGGAGGGAAAATGTTTGTGGACTGATGTTTTTAAGACTTGACCAAGGCATGGCCAAAGGGGATTAAGGTAGATTGAATTGGAGCAGACTTTCAGAGGTGTGAAATAAGGCTCATCATTACCACCTAGGCCACCCGTTGACTGGGGAATTGAAAAGTCTTACAGTATATGGGAACATCATCTTTAAAAAGAAGCAGCTATGGATTGTTTGTGGTGTTGTTTAGAGATATAATGTAATAATCTCTTACAATTTTTCAGAAACAATTGAACACTTGTCATTAAGTCTTCACTCAGGTTTACCTTGCACACATGCAAAAAATGCAAAACTGACTCACTCTGAAGGCAGTGGTAAACAACAAGAGCCTTACAATGAACTAGCTTACTAAGGTGCATTACCTGCTGCAACCGTAATATCTTGGTGTCTGTGTTATGTTAGGCATCTTTTCAGTATCCGTCTCTAGATTTTTTTTCTATGCAAGATATTTTGATGCTTTTCTGTTTGTCTGAATGGGATGCTGTCTTCATTTGAAGTTTTTCAGGGAACTTCTCATACCTCTGAGTAGTGCTTCCAGGTTTACTTTACTTTCTCTTATCAAGGGTCACGATCAGAGTTCTACTCTTGCCCAGCACTCTGTTGAATTGACATTACCCAATCACCATCCGTTTCACAGAGATTTACTTCGATATGCTAAACTGATGGAGTGGCTCAAGAACACAGATTATGGAAAATACGAAGGACTAACAAAGGTAAACGAAGTGCTCAATGATGCTAGAGAATGTACATAACATACTATTTTTGAGAGTAAAAAAAATGGTTTATGTATGTGCATGTCCTTTTTAATATCCCTTTTTATTAAATTTAATTCACTGCTCCTCTTCTCTTCTTCCTTTTTTGGAAGAGAAAGCTCCATGTTTTAGTACTTGTGTCCTGTTTTTTGCTGTTGGTTTTTTTTTCCCCTAAAATTCTATGTCTCTGTTCTTAAGTATCTTATTAACTTTAATATTTATGTAAAACAAGTTTGCCGTTTTGCATCTTAGTAAGAAAAATAATTGAGCTATTTTCATGTTTGTGGTGATTTTGTCTATCCCAGCTGTGGCTCTCTCCCAGCTCCTGGTGAAAATTAACCCTATCCTAGCTTAACCAGGACAATGTTGGTGTGCTTATTGCGTGTGACATCTTTATTTCAAATGACTTTCATTTCACTTAGTGATATAAAAAACTTCAGTGTTCTCTTGTAAAATAGATTAAATAGAAACATTTTGGCTTTGTATATATGCAGCTTTTAACTACCTTGTTTAAAACTGACATGGACTGAAAAAATACTACAGAAGTATAGAAAATATTCAGGTAGAATTCAAGAGAAAGTCCTTACAGAACAAGTCTTCTTTTATTGAAGTACTATCATTCTTAAAAACTCAACCATGGAAGTTATAAATTAGACTCTTAAAATGGCTTTGAAATAGTTCTTTTGCCTTCATTGTAAGGGAAATGGTTGATGAATGGTTGACATCTTCATGATCCTCTAAAATATTAAGAGATTTTCATATTTATGTATTATGTATGCTAAGTAACAATATTTTGAAGAATATACAAAAAAATTATTGGGTGATCTTTGATAAAATATTATTCTAACCTTTGTACTGAAAATATAAAAACCCCCCTATATAATCTTCAAATTTACTTCATTTGTCGTGCCTCTTGTTTTTTTTTTTTAAGTGTGAGCTTATTTGTGGAAGAGTTGCAAACATTATTTTGGGATTGGTTTGAGTCTTGTAGGTAGGCACACAGAGTTTGTACCTTGCAAAGTTCTCTGGTTTTCTGTTTCCCTTCTAAGATTAATAATAAAGGAGGTCATGTATTCAGGAAGATGTGTAGGAATGGCATCCTACTTGTTTTTTGGGGGCATAGTAAGAGTCTAGTAAAAGAGGCTACAGGGAATGGTGCCGAGTTCTCTCCATTTTACCCTTAAATGGAATTCTATGATGCTCTACCACTTGTAATCCTATTTGTATGTACCACATGGCATATATTTCCTTATGGAGGAGAAGTAGCAGTTTCTGACTGATGCTCAATGAACTCACTAACCTGCTAAAATACAATGAATATATTTTTTGCATGCCACATAAATATATACATACACACATATATAGTCCAAACCAGTTTTAGTAGAACATACATACATGCTGTTTTTTAAAAACTGTTTAACTGTAATAGAACAAAATCAATAGCTATATCTGTTACTAACTTTACATTTTTCTTTTAAGAATTATATGGATTATTTGTCACGACTATATGAAAGGGAAATAAAAGAGTTCTTTGAAGTTGCCAAGATCAAGATGACAGGCACAACCAGAGAAGGAAAAAAGTTTGGTAAGCTTCCAGGAGGCACATATCTTGCTTTGATTTTTTTTATTTGCTCATAAAATACTCATTACAACACCTAGGGCCAATTTTGTAATGGTGTAAAATTGTTTACTTTTGGCAAGGTAGAAGTTAAATGAAAAATACAGTTGGTAAAACTTCTGGCTTCTGCAAGGCTGAAGTGGTACAACTGACATCTTGTGAAATTGGTCAAGATGGAAGGATAAAATACAATAATTCTAAGATTTCTCAGATTTTTGGATCTACACTCATTTTTAAACAAACTACCAACCATATTTTACTACTTGAACTATCCCATTTCTTTGAGAAATCAACTCTTGTAATTAAAGAAAGCTTGAGCAGCACATATGTGTGTTCTTTCTGTTATTACTTCTGCTTTTAGTAAGTCCTGGGTGGATTTTGAAGAAGCTAGTTGTAGTGTTAATTCTGCCTAAGGAAACGCGTGTATTTCATTCTGTTTTCAGTGGGATTTACCTATGTAGTCTGAGACTAGAAATCATACTTTCTTAACTTGTAGGCATTTCCATTTAAGGGAGTATGTATTCCTGCTAGGATTAAATAATCTAGTGAGAGTCTGGAAGTGAAGCTTTTAAAAAAAATAACCTGAATGCTTAGAAAGCAACAGTGATATAGGTGTATGTATGTATTGGCTATTCTGTTATTTTAAAGTGCACCATTTCCAAATCTGTTTAAAATATTTATATTTGCTATAGTTCACCAGTTTCCAAATTCTAAATTCAGACATGACGTGCAGCTTTAACTAGTAAGTTCTGTCAAGCTTACTTTGGGTCCTGAGCTTCTACTTTGAATTTTGATGGTGTAGAACAGAAAAAAGTAATGAGAGGAAGAAAGCAGGAGAGGGGCAAGGCTTGATTGAGTGTGGGGAAATCTGGAAAGCTAAGTCTGGCAAGCTGTTGGACTTGGAAAGCAAGTGGTGCCATAATGTGTCGTCAGAGCAGTTAAATTTATAAATCTTGAAAAACTATCTTATTGCAAAAACCCCCCACTTAATATAAACTGATTTCTAAGACATTCTAAACACTTTATCTTGGTACTTCTTTTGTGATTTGCATTTGTGAGGAGATGTTTTTTGTAGCAGTTTTCTAACTTCTGTAAACATTAGGAAGTGGTCAGGCTTTTTGGAGAAAGAGGTCCTTCAATTCACCGGTGTCAGAGCTGCACCTTGAGAAACCTTCTGCCATGTATTTGTGCAAATGTATTTATTTTGTAGCTGCTTATAGCAGTGTGTAGTTTCAAAGACTTCTGCATCGAAGGAAGTGGTTGTACTATTGCTAGTTACACATAAATTCAAAATAAATTGCTTCTTAATGGTAAACTTATTTAAGGGATAGTGTAGGTGCATAATGCTCCAGTTGCACTCAGACACTAAAGATGACCTGTTTCCAAGCTGTGTTGGTGTGTGTTCTTGCCTCTTTTTGTGCTTTGGGAATAGCACTGCTACTTGAATGCCTGGAACGCAGAGGGGATGCTGGGAGAATTCTGGCATTCTGTGCTAGTGCAAGGTTCTTTGTCTGCATTTTTATGGCAAAAAAATATTTGGGTCGTGAGCATTCACACTTGTCTTAAGTAGTCTTTTTTTTTTTTTTTTCTTTCTTTTCTGATAAAGCCAAGACTTTGATACTTAAATACCATAAAATCAATGTGGGAAAGAGTGCTACTACTGTCATATGTGTATTATGATGTGGTTTCTCAAAAGCCAGTATGGCTCCCCTGATTGTGCAGGGCCTGATCTTTAGTTCTTCATGTTCTGTAATATAGTCCCGTGTGTCTGGAAATCGAGGACAATGAAGAAATGGAGCCAGTGCATGATGACAGATGCATATGCCAAATGCATCAGGCCTAAACATTTTTATGCCAAAACTGCCAAAACCCCCAAGATCTAAAAAACAGGTTGGAATTAAATTTTAGTTCAACACTGTAATTGTCAGTAGTGTTGCCTACTTGAGAACATCTGGTATTTAAGACACATTTGTGGCGTTTAGCATTATTTACTCATTCTATTACAGTAGGTTCTGCTTGCCTGCTCCATTTTGGGGGACTTGTAGCATCCATCCTCGTCAAGATCTTAATACCACATATTGCTTCTAGTGTATGTATGCAAATGCCTTTTACTGGTTAGGGATTCTCTATTTACCGCAGATGTCCATTTACTCTAAATTTTATATTGAAATCCACTTGAGGAAGCTGTTTTATTCCAAAAAAACCAAACAAACAACACTTTTTAATTTTTTACTATATATTTATTATTTTCGTTCTTTCCGAATTTGCAGTCATCAATTTTTGGTGTAGCATGAATACAGAAGATGTATTCTCTATGTAAACATCCTGATCTGTGAACAACGGAAAGGATTAGCCAGTCTTACTGTCATGCAAATGATTTTGCAGTATTGGCATATGCTTTTTAAATTGAAGAGGTGGACAGTATCTCCGACTCAGTACAGAAGTACATTTTAATTTCTTCATACCTATTATAGATAAGATGATTGATTTTGGAAATGGAGTCTTGTATAGTGTTGACTCTGACAAATAAAAACTCAATTTAATGGACTTCTCAATTTAGGAAAACTTAAATACATGTTACCAAAAATCTTCTTTGAAGGCACCATATAAGAAAAAGCAAAGTTTAATACCAAGAAACTTACTTTGTTTTTCACGTAGCTTAGATACTGAATTTCTAGACTAGTACCTCTCCAACTAAATGTGTTTGCAATGTAGTTACTTGCTGCTTATAGTTCTCTGCATGTTTCTCTCCAGTTAGAGCTTAACTTGCATCTTGTGCATGGTTTGTGCAAACTGCATTTTAACTTGTCTTTGTCTTTGCTTGCAACCTAATCCATCCCAGCTACACTGCCTCGAAAAGAAAGTGCTGTCAAACAGGAAACTGAGAGTGAGTATAACTAGTTGCATTAGTTGGTATTGTCAATGCATGTGTGTCAATGTAAAGGTGTAGCGCTGCGCCATGGAAAATCTACCTAACACCAAAGTGCTCCGCTCAGAATGAAATAAGCATTAGCAAAGCTGTTGTTTTTGCAAGGCAGAAGTGAAACGCATCTAAGATGGCCCAACAAAGTTGAGAAGGTTAGCAGGTAAAGGCAACATCTTTTGGTTTTCCCATGCTACTAGTTGATCTAAAAAATATGTTTGTGCCTGAAAGCTTGTTGTAGTTTTCCAACTCTTCCAGTAGGTTGAGGTAACAGCTTTTATTAGATCTATAGACTTTGTCTTGTGTCCCTAGACTGGATACCAGCATAACAGTTAAACTTCCGGGTTTGCTTTTGAGTTTCTTTGTGGTTGAGATGCTAGAAGTTTACATTCCTGTTAAATATGGATGATTTCCTGCTGTTTTTTATTAGTAGCTTTCTCAATACTGTTCCAACATTTCTGAAAATTTGGGGGGAAAAAGAAATGCTCCACACCTAGGAGAAGGCCCCACAATATCAGGAAGAAATAACTCAATATTAATTATTATCAAAAGGAGAGGGGAGCGTTAGCAGTAGAGTTACTACAGGATTGTAAATCCATCAAAACTGTGGAGCAAACTATGTAGACAAAAGGAAATTAACAGCAGAAAGATCAATTTTAAGATGAAAAAGTGCCTGTGTGTATATATATAAGGCTTTTAAATTTTTTCCTCTTGTGTGTTAGCTCTTCAGCATGGGGCAGCCTTTGCCCAAAGTACATTCACAAAGATCATAACAAATCTTTGCTTTCAAGGAGAATACCTGACCCAACGTTCCTGTTCTGTTCCTTTTATACCTTTTTCCATACTTTACAATGAGGGCTTATAGCGACATTGTACTTTGAAACTTGCCTGAGTGTTTCAGTTACTTTGTAATGAGAAAAGAATGTGCTTATGGCAGAAGCATTTGCAGCTTAGGCAAAAGATGAACTGTTTGGTTTTATGTAGGACTACTAGCAACCCTTCATCTCACCTGTTCTGTAACAAACTTGTTCTTCTTGAGTATTTTTCTTCTGCCTTTTCTTCTCTCCTTCATGGTGTATTTGTTTCACAGGTCTTCATGGAAGTTCAGGAAAACTGACTGGGTCTACTTCTAGCCTAAATAAACTCTCTGTTCAGAGTTCAGGAAACCGTAGGTCTCAGTCATCCTCGCTGTTGGATATGGGAAACATGTCTGCCTCTGACCTTGATGTGGCTGATAGAACAAAATTTGATAAGGTAAAGCCAAAATGTGGCATAGGATTCCTGCTTAGTTTTGAACTAGGATATAGTTTTGTGGTATATGTTCTTCGTGTATTGTTCAAGAATTTTTACTGTTTAAATCTTAAAACAAGCTAATTTCAAATTCTGTTTGCACCACACACATGATAAAGGCAGTTTCTATGAAATACATAGATCAGAGTATTATTATTTGATTTTAATATTCCATGTGGTTCTTTTATATGCTGCATGTGATTCTTAAATAACATCAAGTATATTAAAAAAGTCTATTAAGACCAATATGCATTTTTAAGCAAATAGGAGTTGAAGTGATGGATTCTTCAACTGATTTTATTTTTTGCAATACAAATATTCATTTTTCCAGTATATAAACAAAAGCAAAAGATAAGAAAACATAATCTTTTAGCCAGAACTTGAGCATGGCCCTAAAATGCTACTTACACTGGTTTCACATAAAGTTGCCAGTTTTCAGCTTTAACCAATGGCACTTTTATTGAAGTGTCCTCAGCATCTGTAGGTTGGTTGGTTGGTTGTTTCCTGAACTTTTAAATGTGACAGTTCTCCTGACTTTGTGTGGAATTAACTCCTCAGTACTGTGGAGGGAAAAGGAGCTGTTACCAGAGTGAGTGTGCAAAAAATTTCTTGTTCTGTATTGAATTATTTTATGGAGATTAGCATTTTTCTTCTACTTCAAATCCTTGCTCAATATTTTTCAAAGAGGAACTATTATGTGCCTGAAACAATATTAAGTGCTAAGTTATTACACACCTATAGTAGCAACTTGTCTATAATTAAGATGATAGCTTTTAAAAACAATTTTGTACAAGTATTGTGCTGCAATACTTATGTGACTTATTTCACACCCACTGGGGACATGAGTGTGACTAGCATACACAGTAAGCTATTGAGCTGACCTTGTATGTTTTTTCAATTTTTTTTCTCTAGGGAAATCTTCAGTAGTATGGATTTACTATGTGGCTAGATTGGTTTCATTTATGTAAATCATTGCATGACTTAATCCGTAAATACTCTTGGAGAAAATTGTGTTGTGTAAAGATGACAGATTAGGAGTAAGTCTAACATCTGACTTACCATTTCAGTCATTTGTATTAATAAAATTATATTAATGTATTGCCAAAATAGTGTTTCATTTTAGATTAAATCTGAATATCAAGACAAACACATCTATTTTAGTACAAAACCTACTGTTAGTTTCTGTAGCAGCTGTGCAGAAACTTTTTCTACAGAGCAGTTACCTTCTACATACAGAGTTTACCTGTTCTTCTTCCCTGGGGCTTTTAATTTTTGTCTTCTTCCTCGAACCAACCCAGGCAGAAAAGAGGGTGGAAGAACCCATGGTCTACTATTGAATTGCTAATGTCTTCATTACAGCACAAAAGTCTTTCCTCAAGCTGTGACTAGAAAACTTCTAGCTGTGAAAAAAAAAAATAGGTTGTTCTTTCCTTCCCAGTTTTATATGGATGAGAAGGGACTATGTTGACGATGCAGATAACACTTCTAAAGATACAAGTACAAGCTGTTTCCATTTCTATTAAATAGAAATAATCCTTCTAAAGCTTACTGAAGTATAAAATTATATGCAGCAAACAGTTAAAATTAATTTTATTAACTGTTCATGGTGTTCGGTGCATTGATAAAATATTTGGCTTTCTTTAGATTTTTGAACAAGTATTGAGTGAACTGGAGCCTCTATGTCTGGCAGAACAGGACTTCATTAGTAAGTTTTTCAAGCTCCAGCAGCACCAGAGCATCTCAGGAACAACAACGGTATGATTCTTAATTCTGTCACTAAAGTAAAAAAATATTGAACAGGGCTCATAAGAGACCTGTTTAAAAGATAATTTCTGAATTTATCGGTCAATTACGTGATCCAGGTGATCAAGAATTTGTTTTTTCCCCGTTAGCTGGCAGAATCTTTCTTTGTGGCTGACCTGTACAAAATCTGTTAAAGGACTGACGTGTTTCTTTTGCCATGACTTTGTTTCCTCATCAGATCACAACAAACACTTCCTCAGGCTATACAGGGAGGCAAAGGGGAGTAGCTGTGGATAGTGGTGTATTCAGAGGAACATGACCAGAAAAATACCAGAACCTTGCAAACCACTGTATTTGCTACTTT